>JAJOOR010007569.1:0-19878 GCA_036250505.1 Solanum acaule | reverse complement strand
GCTGAGACAATTGGTGTTGTTGCAAATCCTGAAATTGTTGTTTTGGAGCTCACCTCAGATCATCCTTTCTTTGTGATTGCCAGTGATGGGGTATTTGAGTTTCTTTCCAGCCAAACTGTGGTGGACATGGTAATAAATTCTTCCTTCTCTTTCTACTTCCTATATCTTTAGGTTCTATTTATCCAACAAGTGGACTTAAAACTTATTCTGTTATTTAGTACTGGTAAATAAAGTGCTTTGGACTTTTGAGAACTTTGTCTATTTGCTTGACATGTGTGATTATCTGGTCATATCTGAATTACTATTAAGGAAATGTGCAGACTGTTGGAAATTAGTTAGAGGCTTCCACAAGACCATTGACCAATTTTTACACCCATAATATGGGAAGAAATAACTCTGCGCGAAACTATATTTTATCGACTAACCACAAAAGGATAGCTCATCTAAACCTTCAGTACACATCAATTCCCCAACCTATTTTGGAACAATACAGGGAAAAACTATATTCAGACAAAAGGAAATATCTGACAAAAACAAATAGCTTACCATAAAGTATTCTTATGTTTTCCTTATAATGTAACATCTTTTCTTTTGGGGGCATTTGAAATTTGATGAAATCTATACGTTATTCACAAATTGCGCACCTGACTCCACAATTACTGCAATGATGTCTTTTGTATCCAATACAATCTCTTAGTTGTTTGTGTATTTCAACTCTACATAAGATCAGTGTTGAGGCGAATTAATCAAGCCCTGTTGATTAGTTCAGGATGCTAGTGGGAAAAAAAATATTATAGAACGAGTTTAAGACTATGCTGCACACATTTTTTAATAGATTTGCAATCCAGAAGAATAAAAGCAGTGCGACTCATTTTCACTTTTGGGCAACATTCTCTTGAACTGCTTTCCTGAAGATAGAGAAAAGGAAATGTAGCTCTGGAAATTTCAGTACTTCTAGATCATTTCATGCCTTATATTGTAACTTATTGACTCAATTGAGACATAATTGATTGATTGAGTGATATTGTAATTTTTTGTTGGTACAAATAAATGATACATGTCAAATTGATGTGATTTTTGGAGTTGACAAGAACCAATCGACCAGGATTAAGTTCTTCAATAGAAAATAATGCATAGATGGTCTGATATCAAGAACAACAAAGGATGTAGAACTCGAAATCAAGTGATTCCAGAACGAGGTGAAAGATGACATTCTAAACTAACAAATAACTACTTGTTCAAAACAAGCAAAGAATGACTGCAAAACAAGTTGGAACAAGTTCTGATTGTCGAATATTAAGATGGATGAAATTATATAAGAGATGGACATATTTTAGGAAAGGTAAAAGATAGATTGGAAACCAGCAACCACCACAACTTAGCCTAGAGGACGAACCACCGCCTAGATGTTTAAAGATTCAAAAATATCCACTACTTGAAGTAATATGGCTTAAAGATAAAGAAATGAACATTCGAGAAATGAATTTCAAAGTTTTATCTCAAAAGATAGCAGCTCAACTTCCATATGAGCATGTTTATTAGGAAGAAGCATTTGGTGAGACATTGGTTGGTGGTAGGCAAAACATCATTATAGCAGCTAAATGTCAAATGTCAATATGCATATATAGTAACACCTCACTGTAGCAGCCATGAAACTTTCAGACAAATGCTGCCACTATAGAGATTTGACTGTAACTCTAGTGGTTATGTCGTTTCGGCATATAAGACCTCATAGATTCATATAAGAGGGGATGTCTAATAGGGAGGTTGTGTCTTAGCGGCGAAGAATGGATTTAGTCTAGCATACCTCAATTCTTGATTAAGAAAAACTTATGAAGGATCGACCATCCCTTTAATACGTTAATCTACAAGAACGACAAATAATAATCTAACATTAGTAACTAACCAATAAACTCTGCCACACATATACAAGATAACGACACTGGATGAGCGACAAACTTGCAAAATTCGCAATTCATGACGTTTTTCATATTTAAGCTATCTCGTTAGCAATAACAGCTCAACCACTTCCTTACAAGGCCATTCATTCTCCCTCCAACCTTGTAACAACCAAAAACAACCCAATACATATATCAATCTCAATAATTCAATTTACCGAAAAGGGTGAAACTCGGACTCACAGGCTTCTGATCACCATCTCGTAAGTCTCGCCTGTAAACTATTCTCAAAAGGCCACTAGAATATCATTTATGGGAGTAGGAGAATAGACATACCTTACTTCGAAGAAAATCCAGCTCAAAACACTTCAAATCACTAAGGGAAACTAATTAACCTTCAAGAACTCCACATAACTAAGGTATGTTTTCATGAGCTAGGATGAGAAATACACTTGATTCCATGGAAGATTAACTTACCTTGAAGATATGGAGGAGGAGGGATTTAGGTCTGCTAAGGTTCATATCAAGGTAAGAAGATGAAGAAACATGAATAAAAAGTCTATTTTTGAGATTTGATTATAGGCACCCTTGGATGTGCCACGTGTCCATCGCATGCGCTTGGGCACTATGCAGGATTGTAGTAAAACACATAAGAAATTTTTGTATTGAGGTCGAATTGGCGAACGATTTGATACTTTGGAAACTAGACTAGTAAACCTTTAATTTAATAGGTAATTCAACTCTTAACTCCTTATGTCCTGAGAGATAACATGTTTGAAGTTGGACCTTGTGCGAGCTCATTCGCAAACTTAACTCGTAGAAAAACTTCCAAACTCGACTTGTGTTTTTGAGTTCCCTTAACCCTTAGATCACTTCCAATACACCTCGTATACTTGTTATCATGCCAGTGCAATATAGCCTCTTTTGTTACTTAAAACATTAATTCAAATCGTCTTTATCACACTTTAAGGTCTTGCTAAATCTACTATATCACAACACTGTTGAGTCTCACCTCTCTCTTTCTCCGGGTCATTTTTTTTTTGTCTAAATTCCTTTCTTTCCTTTTTCCTCTTATTCTAGTTCAATTGGTTCTCTTTGTTTTCTCTGAATCTTCGTATATTTGTCTAGAGGAAAAAAATTTATTCTTTCTTACATCTGATTGTTTACTTCTTTTTTTCTCACATATCACTCTCCTAGATCTGTTAAAGATTTTTACTTCTTTGTTTCACCAGTACTTCTTTTTGTGACAAAAAAATGGTTCAACCAAATTGATCATCAGATTGATAACTCAATTGTTTCTTCTACGCCATCACTTGCAATTTCTACAGTAAAGTTAGATGGTTGTGGTAATTACACCTCTTGGGCAGCCTCTGTTGAGTTGTGGTTTATAAGTTAAGGATTTGAAGATCACTTGCTCAAAAACAGTAGTAATATTCGACCAGCGGATAGACGTGCTTGAGTTAAAATAGATGCACAATTGTTTAGTCTTCTGTGGAATTCACTTGTTTCCTCTACACCATCACGTGTTTGAAATTTTCCGGGCGCTACAATATATTTGCTGTGTGTCTGAACACCCACACATATATGTCTTCATATGTGTATTTATATATAAATTGTTAGTGCCCAAGCCAGCTTTCGCACATCTCCTACTACCTCCCATCATGGAAGGTACCCGATCACTTTGTCCATCAAAATTTAGACAGATAAGAATTATTCACATTGTATTGCCTCCAGCTGGGAGTCAAAACATGATTTGAAGGTTGTTTTTCCAATTTTCGACCAAGCAATCCCTTGTTGGATCGTGCAAAGAAATTGTTATTAATAGCATTCACGACTATTTTCTCATTCATATGTAATGGAGTTCCAATCAGCTCTATCTCTCTAGATCTGGTAGTAGTTTTTGCATTTGTTTTAGTTCATTGTTCAGTTAGCAATGGCAATGACCAAAGGAGGTCCTAGTCTTGAAAATGTGGACATAGAGGAAAAGCTAAACTTAGAGGGTAAAAGATTGCATCTTTTTCTTTTCCTGTTCAAAAAAAAAAAAGATGACATAATTAGTGTTGCTAAGAGGCTCATTTTGAAGGTTACTAAATATTGTTGTCCAGTTTCACTCAAGGCAAGTTTAAGCCCACATTTTTATGCAAAATTTGTGTGCAACACCCTGCTTAAGCAAAGCTTTACCAAGGCACTAAAGAGCACCGTAAAGTTCATGAATTCTGTCTTGAACATAGCAGAACTAAACGATAAATCTTTCACCTAATTGTAGTTTTTCCTTCTTTTGTCCATATTATTGCTTGTTTGGGTTTATAATTATTATTTTCTTGAACTGCATATATATTCCTTATCATTCCCTTCAGTTGCAACTTCCTACATTGAAGTTCATGGTTTATTTGTGCTTTGGGCTTAAAGCTCCAGTAGACCTCAACACTTCTTTTTTCCGCTTTTCATCTTGGATTACATTGGTGCATAAGACCTAAAATTAGGTGTTGTTCAAGATAAGGGCTCACTCAACCAATGTTTTAATATAGGCACCAAGAGGCACCACTCATCACCACAGTATCTATCTTGAAGAGACATTTTGTTTTTCAAATTTGAAGAGACATTAATAGTCAATAAATATAGCTTGCGAATTGATATGTGAACTGTTAATATATGTTAGATATGTTAGTTGAATAAGACTAGAAAATTGTACGGTAAGAATCTAGTCATTAGATTGGAACTAAAAGCTGCCCCAAGGTTTTGGTTTAACGGTAAAGGTACAATGTTGTATGTGTGGTAGACACACATCACTAGTTTGAATTCTGTTGGTGAACCATGACTAAAATACAAGTGGAGAAGACAAGATGAGGGCCTACTATCTGCTGAGTTTTGAAACTATAAATAAATTTCTCGATTATAAAGAAAGACAAATCAGAAGCTGCATCTTTTCATCTGAATAAAAACCTTAGAAGGTATTTAAACTGAAACGTCACAATTTTAATGTTAACTGTAGTTCTACAATTCCTTTGTTCCTATAATTTCTGTTTGTTTATACTTATTTTCTCATGCATTACTTTATACTTCTTCACTAAAGCTCGCGTTTAGTTTTGCACATAAACGGCAGCAAAGCAGCTACATTTATAGGCATTTCTCCTTTGACAACACTAAATGTAGTGTAATCATAATCCATGAGGTCATTTTTGGTAGCAATAACATTTATCAGAAGGATATTTCTGATATTCCTAGTATTTTAGAGTTCTTATGACCTCCATAGGAGTTCTTTTTCTTTCGCAACTTTTGGATGTAAGTATTACTAGAATACTCCTTGTGTATTCTTTTGTTTATAATACAAGTTACCTTTCTCAAAAAAACAATTTCTGGTAAAGTAGCAGAAGCGAAAATTTACCTTAATCTATGCAAAAGTCTGCAGAACAGGATTTTTATACTTAATTATGTAGATATCGCTATGTATTTCTTTACTTTCTTTTTGGAGTAAAAATGAAGTAGAAGGAGCAGTTGATTTCATTAGCTTTCTACACAATCTGTGAGAGCTACTTTTGGTTTACTCAGTGGTCTATATCAGCATACTCTTACTGCTAATACATTTTTTTATAAAGTTAGTGGTATTAATAACAGCATCAGGAAGATATATATATATATATATATATATATATATACACTTTACCTTGGCAAAAAGTAATACATAGCTGGGGATACTACTGCTGCACTGTTACTAAAGGAATGATATAAATTTTGCTTAAAAGAGTTCCAGAAGCAGTTATTTGTGCTACTCAAAACAATTGAACTAACACAGTTCTGACAACAGTTTATTGATGTTTAAACCAAAAAACTGCTAAGATAAATTTCTTAAGAAAAAAAGGTCTTTTGGATCCCACAGGCTTTATCTAGCCTTTGAGGCATCCTGTGTCTTTGTTTTTATAAGCTGGTGTACGGGCCAACTCGCATGCACCTCGACTATACTGGGTAACTCTATCCACCAAGGCTTGGGCTGATAGGAAGAAATCACCTAGAAATTTTTGTCTCCTGGGATTTGAATTTAAGACCTCATGGTTCCCTAGCCACTTCACTAACCACTAGGCCTTACCGTGGGTACACGTGGTGTTTAATTGACAATATTAGTTAAACACTTGTAGGCTTATTAATCATCATTTTTCGATATTGTTCTTTCTGTTGTATAACACCAGTTTGCTCTCATGTATGTTTTCTCTGTCTGTAATAATTCTGTGTTCCACCTCAACAAGTCTCCTAAGATCAGTTGAGAATGCCGACATGATGCAAGCACGGTGTTTACTCTGTTTGTTTTTGTGTTTTTCCTGTTAATAATCCAAATTCTCTCAATGACCTTGTAGGTCGCAAAGTATAAGGATCCGCGTGATGCTTGTGCTGCAATTGTTGCTGAGTCATACCGTCTTTGGCTACAGTATGAAACTCGCACAGATGATATTACCGTGATAGTTGTACAAGTAAATGGATTGACTAATGTAAGATGTTTTCTTTGCTTTGATATTTTCTGTTCGGAATTATTTTATACTTTCTGTAATTTAAATGTTCACTCATACATTTATTTTATTGTCAGGTTGCGGTTGGTCAATCAATAAGTTCTGATTTTGTTTTACGACCACCGTTGCCTCAGGTTGTGGAATTATCTGGATCAGAATCTCCATCAGTTATGAACTGGAATTCTAGGATTCAACGTGCCAGGCAAGATATATCACGGGCACGACTGCGTGCTATTGAGAGTTCCTTAGAGAATGGGCAGATATGGGTTCCCCCATCTCCAGCCCATAGGAAGACATGGGAAGAAGAAGTAACCATTCTTTCTTTATCTATTTCCGTTTGATATGCTGTTCTGGAAAATAAAGAATCTTATAACCCACTCCCTCAATTGTTATCAGTTTAATTGATCTCATGGTTGAAAAGTAAATCACATCTCTGCTTCACAGGCACAGATTGAACGGGTTTTGCATGATCATTTTCTTTTTAGAAAGCTTACAGATTCTCAGTGTCAAGTTTTGTTGGATTGTATGCAAAGAGTTGAGGTTCAAGTTGGAGACATTGTAGTCAAACAGGTAAATTCTCTTGATAGAGTTTTGATCCAGCAATATAATATTGTTAAAGAAGCTCCAAAATCAAAAGCACAGTATTCTTATAAGTTTTCCTGTATTTTTGGTCTTAGAGGATTTCAATTTTTCATATTTCATGTTTGAGGAAGAAACATGTGATCTTAGACTTACAATTTCTTGTGCACTAAATTCTGACACTCTGAGAATTCTCAGTATTACCAAACGATCAATGTTTTGCAGGGTGGAGAATGTGACTCTTTCTATGTCGTTGGAAGTGGGGAATTTGAGGTCTTAGCAACACAGGTGGGAGTTGTTTTTCCGCTTGATTTTGTTTAAATGTGATCAAACTCACTGTGCATGTTTCACCATAGTCTCTGGCCAAATCTTAAAACCATCAGATTCATTATTATCATGTAAAGAAGCTTGTCCCAATTAATGTCTGTCATATCTAATTTGAAGTTTTCAACTTTGAATTACAAATGCCAGGATGAGAAAAACGGAGAAGCTCCTAGGGTTCTTCAGCACTACACAGCTGATAAGCTGTCATCCTTTGGGGAGCTGGCTCTGATGTAAGATCTCTGTTCTTTCCATTGGAATTCATTAAAATTCAAATTTGATATCTTTCTTTGAGGGGAAAGTGAAATACCGTTCTAGAGGGTCTATTTGCGGAACTTTTATATATTTCCCTCTAGTTTTCACTCCCAGATAAAGCCGTATGGTACTGAACAAATAATCAACCTTGAGATTATGTTATTCTGGAGCTTTGCACCAAAATACTTGTTTCTTAGTTCTTTTTCTATCCTCTCACAATCTGAAGCAGCAATGGCAATATGTCCCTTCTCTTTTTCAAATGAAGTGCTGTGTCCTATCACCTGACTTACCTGTTTGGCCATTATATCTTTCTTGTGTGGTTCATAAATATTGCAAGACCATAGTACTGGTTTATTAGTTACAGTTGATTAATCTCTCCGCTCTTTGAATCATCTGTAGAATTATTTTGGCTATCTCTGTTTTGCGCTGAATTCAGTTTTACTACAGGTACAATAAACCACTCCAAGCTTCTGTTCGTGCTGTCACCAATGGAATTTTGTGGGAACTTAAACGAGAAGATTTTAGAGGAATTCTTGTGTCAGAGTTTTCTAATTTGTCTTCATTGAAGCTTCTGCGTTCTGTAGATCTTCTATCAAGATTGACAATTTTACAACTAAGTCATATTGCAGATATGGTTTCAGAAGTTCCCTTTTCTGATGGACAGACAATAGTAAATGAGGTACCTATTTCAAATTTCTTCCCTTGCCTGCTTACAGTTTGCTCCATTTAAAATGATAATTTTTCTTATGACAACTGCCTTCTGCTTGTGATTTTCTCTTACACATGATTTGGGTTTGTTTGCAGAAACAGGAACCTTTGGGTCTATACATTATCCAGAAAGGGGTTGTAAAAATTACATTTGACATGGATTTAGTAAAATCTGAAAATGCATCAAGTCTCCTGTGTGAAAACCAAAAGCAGGATGATATACAGAACAAAAAGAACATAACAGTCGAGAAGAGTGAAGGAAGCTACTTTGGGGAATGGACACTTCTTGGGGAACACGTTGCCTCTTTGAGTGTCATTGCTGTTGGTGATGTGGTATGCACTATCTTAACTAAGGAGAAGTTTGATTCAGTTGTGGGTCCTTTGGCAAAGCTCTCACAGGATGATCTTAGGTATGACAAAAATTTAGTGAAACAGAAGTTACCAAAGCAAAAGAAAAAAGACGTCTGCATTCTTTGTTTAACATTTTGGGTCTGATTGATGTATGATGTAAAGTGATTTAAGTCTTTACTTTTTCTTTGCATCTATGACAATGTTTTGCAAACATTTATGTAGGGCAAAGGGCAATCAAACAATTCTCTCTTCAGAATCTGTCCAATGCTTTGACACTTTGACGCTTGAAAGATTGCAGCTTGCTGATTTGGTGAGGTTCTTTTTACTTCTTCCTAATGTATTTTCAGAAAACCTGTTAATAGACAGATGTTTGAATCTATTAGCTATTTGTCCAGGAGTGGCAGACTTGCTTATATTCGACTGACTGCAGTGAGATTGGCCTAGTTCGTCTAAGAGACTCAGGTTGTTTTTCTGCATTTCGTCTGTTGTTTTGTTACGACCTCATTAGTACTCTTTGTTTTTAATGCTGATATATGCAGAACACATTCCTTTGGGGGCCTTTTCTCTCTTGGTTTTACTTTGTGTCTGACCAGTAATACCTTTTAGAAACAGTTTGTGGGTGTACTAGAATCTTGATGATTGTATTCAGTTAAGGAATGAAAATTTTTCTCGTCTTTCTGCAGATAAGATGTTTAGCTTGAAGAGGTTTTCAAAGCAGAAAATTAAAATGCTTGGGAAAGAAGCACAAGTATTAAATGAGAAGAATCTATTGAAGCAAATGAATACAGTAGCTTCAGTACCTCAAGTTTTATGTACTTGTGCTGATGAAATTCATGCTGGCATAGTTCTGGACACATGCTTGGGTTGCTCTGTGGTAGCAATACTTAACAACCCCCTTGATGAGGAGTCAACACGTTTCTGTGCTGCATCAGTTGTCATTGCTCTGGAAGACATGCACAATGTAAGTTGACTCCTGGTCCTAGTTATTATAAGCACATGGTAATTTCAGAATTTAACTCTTTTCCTTATTCCTTCCATTATCAGAATGGTATACTTTATAGAGGTGTTTCTCCTGACGTACTAATGTTAGACCAAACTGGCCATATCCAGGTAAATATTGCTCTTGTAGTGTATTGCCTTCAGAGTTTTTCTTATGTAGACCACTATAAATGACAAGGCTCTATTACAATCTAGGCTTGCATGGTTTGTTGTATAAGAAAATTCAATACCAATCTAGATCTCTTCATTATTGAAGGGGAACCTTTTTTTGTATCTATAGGTCCGTGAGTTTGAGCCGTGGAATCAACCACTGATGCTTGTGTCAGGGTAGGCTGCCTACATTATACCTCCTTGGGATGTGCTCCTTCCTTGGATTCTGTGTGAATGTCGGATGCTTCGTGCACCGGGCTGTCCTTTTTAAATCTTTGTATTTTTAATAGGCTTCCAATATAAAACATTGCATAACGAAATGTGTGAATTATATCAATCTTAGGATAAAGCTAGATCTTCACTTTGGTATTACAATCTCTGCACAAGAATCTATATCTTTTTTTTTTTTTCATTTCATAACAATCGTTGTATTGCATAATGATTCATGCTTTGTTATATTTCATCACATAATGATTCATGATTTGTTATTTGCTACTGAACCGCATAACTCCAACATATAATACCTACATAACTATTTCGTGAAACAACGGTGAAAACCTCAAATGGTCCGTAGTTATAGTGATAGGTTTATTATGGTCTTCGATATATACTATAACAATTAGGTTTTGGGCCTAACTCACACCCCAAAAGCCAGCTCAAATGGAGGAGGATTGCCCAAGCCTTATAAGGAGACCACCCATATTATTAACCACTGATGTGGGACTTTTTCTATCTTTAACATATACTAGTGATTAGTGAATATAATATCCTTTATATATGCAAAAAGTGGACAATTTTTGTCCAAGTCAGTTTAACACCCTACAATTAACGGAAAAAGGCAAGTGGGTAACAAATCTGAAGTAAAAATCAAAACAAATAAAAGAAACCAAATTTTCTTCCAAGATATAAAGATAGGGATAAATACTTATGTTTTACGGCTAAAAATGTTTTATGTCAATAGTTACATAATGGATTCAATGGAGGAAGAACAATGACATACTGACGTATTTAGTTAAGCTGATGGTTGTACTAGAATAGTGAGGAGCATTCAAAGGATGATTTGTTGTTGAGATTAGTGATTTGAAACTCAAAAATAATAATGAGAGCTCCAATAGGACCTCTTACTAGCCCACTGCCATAGCAGGTCCATCCTTTAGCAGTAATACCTCTGCTCATCTCTTGAACTCCCTGTTGGAACCATATAAAGGGAATCCTTTGGAATGCCTGCAGAGTGGGGCTGTTAGTTGGGACGGAATGGAACAGGATGAGTAAGGGGGATCAGGATAGGACAGGACATGGTAGGGGAAAAGGGAAGATTGAGTATAAGGGGCCGGGTTCGGGGGACCAGGAAGGGGGTACTGCACCGGCCCACATCCCGGTGCCTGGTGGGCCGGGTTGTATCAGGACGTGATGGGGGTGGGTTGGGACTGGACAGGATGGGATCTAGGGGAATTTTTTTTTCTTTAAAAAAATTGTATATAAACACGGGAATATTTGAACAAAAATAATTCCAAGGCTAAAAGCCTCCAATTTTATTTGATAAAAAATTGAACTTTATATTTTTTTATACAGTTTCTAATTTGCAAAATAGTATTTCAAGTTCAAAAGTTGCAAATAACTCAGTAAAATTTGCCTTAAAAGAAAACTACATAACTTTAGAGACTCCTTCCAATTGTGCTATAGTTTCATGCATCTCTTCCATTAAAATTGGAACATCTTTGTCAAATTCCTCGCATTCACTGTTGCAGGTTCCTATTGGTAGGATCTCACTATAAATTGTGTCATCTTTATCATTAACCTCTGGGTGGCCAAAGTTTCTTCTCTCCACTTTGATCCAATCTCTGAATAAGACTGCAATGTTTAAGTTGTCCCCCCGCCAACAAGTGTCTTTGCTTTTTCGAGATGGAACCTGTGTACCAAACGCACGTATAATTGAGGTTGATAGTTGAATCTTGTTCATTCCCCAAGCTAGTTGCCAATTTCACTCTCAATTTCCAAATAATTAATAGCATATAAAATATTTCAATATGGAGTAGGAAGTTGCAAATTACATAGTAAAATTTCAATACTCCTGCAGTTTTTGAGAGAGATTAAAGAGATGGTAGGAAGATTTGTGTGAAATGAAAATGGAGTATTTATTGTTGAGAATTAAGGCCAAAGTGTAATTTCTTAAACTTGTGGATTAAAAATAAATTTTAGGGGTTTTGGGGGCCGTTTCTAGCCGTTTCAAACAGCTATTTCTTCTGAAGGGCTGTTAGGGTAACAACTATTTTGGTCCAACTTTTAAAATAGAATTCCGTTTATAACAGGACCGAAATTCAGATGGGCTAACCGAAATTATTATGCTGCCAGTCGAAACAATTTCACCAAACAGTTTGCACGGCAAAAATAGCTTACAGGCTCGTTCTATATACTGGGAAAGAGAAGCACTTATACCACAGATAATTCTATGTTTTGTTTAGTTTTGTGACCTACTGAAGAAATTTACTTTAGTGATAAGCCAGATAAACTTCACTTCAGGTTCTATGAAATTAAGGTCCTTTTGATTGTCCCACATTTTGGTTGAGTCAGGTCAATTGGAGAAGAAGTCTGGTTTGTTTGCTTATTTTACTTTTTACTGCTGCTCGGTTAAATGCTTGCAATTCTCCATTTGTTATGGAGGTTTTCTGCCAGTTTTATATACTTAGCCACTTAGGGGACGATTTGTATTCAGTGGTATGTATTAAGGACCAAGATAAACCTTCCACTGTGCATTGGGGACCGTTTAGATTCTTTCCTCTAAATGACCCTGGAGAGTATGTTGCTGGATAATTACTTTTTTTCAATAATGATGTTCATTTATTGATTTTCTGTAGCTAGTGGAATTCAGATTTGCCAAGAAGATTTCTTCTGAGTTGGATGAGAGGACATTTACCATATGCGGAATGGCAGATTCTCTAGCTCCAGAAATAGTCCAAGGGAAAGGCCATGGCTTTGCTGCTGACTGGTAAAATCCTACTTCCCTATCGGCCAAAATTTATTCAAGTAGTACATATGACTGAGAAAAGTTAATTCAGTAATTAAATGATTGCAATTATGGAGATGAAGAATTGGTCATCTTGGATCTATTCTGAGGAAACCTAGTTTAACAGAGAAGAAGTGCAATCGAAAGCAATTAGTGCAACATTTTGAAATTGCTCTAATTATTAAAATGCTTAAGAGAAGTTTTACAAAGATGCATGGTCTGCCTATCGTGATGTCTAAAATACAGTTGGTTATCCATGTGATTCAGTGAGTATAATGATGTGATGCAAACATCACTAACGAGCATCTGCAGCCATTTATCCCTCTTACCCTTGGAATATCTCAAAGTTTGAAATAATTACTATAGGCTAATAATGCATCACATACTACCAGATCAGATTCTTAGTCTGATTGATTAACTTAAGAAGTGTATAGTTATCATGCTTTGGTAATTATTTTAAGATGGCAGTTATCTGGAAGTTGTGAATCTTGAAATGACAAGTGTCCCGTCTCTTCTGACTGTAAAATTACAAATGTGAATCTATCATTTTGTTTTATCTTCTATGTAGTGAGTAGTTTTGTGTGCATGTGTATATATTTTGTGTGATACATCAAAGGGGGAAAAGATATTTTACCCATGACCTCATTGTCATGAGGTATGAGTTTAGCTTATCAGTTACCGAGCTGTGCCCTGAAGTGTGCACAATAAGATCGTTACTGCCTCTAGAATTGTTCTTAATCTAATGAAGATTACTCATTCATGAGAGAGATTATTCACTCGAGTTAGAGCAGTGTTTGGAAGGCAAACTTGCAGCCTTACCTGTCTGGTCTTCTCTTGTTTCTTTTCTGGGATTTGGAATGAGGAGATAATGAAGTTAGGTAGGTTGCTCTTTCATGGTGAAAGTCATTTAGAAACAATCCAAACGCTTCAAAATGATGAAGTTGTATAGTGAAAACATGTAGAAGTAATGTAACTTAATTCTTAAAACCCTTGAAGGAACAAATGTCTTAGGTTGGTTATGCTGCAAATGAGTTAACTGGAAGACAATGATGAGTGACTTGTAAGGCCACCTACTCAAGTGTTTCCTACTTTCCCTCTGTGCTTTCTCCTTGAAGAGTAAATCAAATTTCCTAGTGTCCTTCCCCCCTACCCTCCTCTCCTCTGGGGAAGAGAACTGGAAAGTCTTCTAACTTGCATTGACTACCATGTCTTCGGAAGCGTCTTTTAGCTGCTTCACTGGACACACTTCTATTTTGAGCAAGCAACTTTGTAGAGATGTCATGCTTCTTTGAGTCTTCAGCTACATATAGATTTCTCAAAATGTCATGAGTGCTTATTTTGTGGCACAAGCTATTTCTTCAACTTATATTCTTGACTGACATTTGCTAGTTGAAATTGGCAGGTGGGCATTGGGAACATTGATCTACTTCATGCTACAAGGTGAAATGCCATTTGGATCATGGAGAGAGAGTGAGCTTACATTTGCAAGGATTGCTAAAGGACAGTTGACACTTCCACATACATTCAGCCCAGAAGCTGTTGATCTCATTACCAAGGTATCACCAGGTCTAAAAGAATTGATTGCTTTATACATAAGAGGATTGGAATTGGAAAAATGACTGATTATATATTATGACTTAGAAATGCATTACTTTCTTATCCATGATTCCATTCTTTTTGTCCTTCAAACCAACAGCAAGGCCATTGGCTTTTTTTTTTATACAAGTTCTCCAATTTCTTGGTATCCTTTCCAGTATCTTGACATAAATTTTGTGCCAGTTACTTCAAGTTGATGAAAAGCTAAGACTTGGAAGCCAAGGTGTTGACTCTATTAAAAGTCATCCCTGGTTTCTTGATGTTGACTGGAAAGCAATAGCAGATCATCGAAGTCCTGTTCCTGCAGAGATTCTCTCTCGTATAAGTCAATGCTTGGAAAACCATCGTGATGAGAACATAGCTTCCCTACATTCCCCTAATCGTGATATGGAGGAGCTTAACACTCCAGAGTGGCTTCAAGACTGGTAGCACGTTTTTATTGGAGTTCTGCCCATCACATTCCATGATGACGCTACCAACAAAATTGACCAGTTTATTGTTTCATAACTGTCCGTATTGGAGACTCAATTCAAATGAACTGAGTGAGGTGGTGCATCTAGATCATGTCCTCCTGTTCATCAACATGTGGCCCTCCTAGAGAAAAAATATCTTGCTGCTTTTCTTGGACATTCATTTGCTTATGCTAGACGTATTATAAGGTTCATATTTATGTTCTTTTGTGAAAATTTACCATGTCTATGTAAATACGTAATACGTAAATCAAACACAGTCCTTTTATTGCATCCTAACAAGTCTCCCCATCCCACTCCATCAAAAAAGAAAATATGTATCTCTTAAAAGTGTCCATGGCTGAGAGAAGACATGTTGCACCCAGTTTATCAGATTATTGGTCTTATATTTGTTTTTTTAAAAAATGAAGAGCATTTTGTTCTATAAAGTATTCTCCAAATTGGAGCTGTGTTTCTTTGTTTTTGAACCTATTGTTGTAGTTATTTGAGGTTCCCTGTGCCTTGTATTGAGTGATGGGGATTTCACCAAAAGCATGATATACTGATTGCATTTGGTTTGTTGAGAGAAGCAACTACAAATGGATTGATGGACATATTCTTTGGCTTAGCTAACTTTTGCTATATTGTTTGTAATTGCAATGAGTTATTGTTTGCAAAATAGCCCCTTGTATGATGCAGATTTTGTAATAGTAGTTGTAGCCCCACTTCTCAGTTGAGTCGACAAACAAATATTCAATCGAAAAGATGGAAGAAGAGCACAAAATGATATTTAACTAATATGGCACTTAGGATGTCAAGTACAACCCTAACGAATTTTCTGCTTTATTAGGGCTATCTAAGTAGGCATATTTGGATATCGATATGGCACTTAGAATCATGTGAATCTTAGAGAATGATATTTAACTAATATGGCACTTAGGATGTTAAGTACAACCCTAACGAATTTTCTGCTTTATTTTGGGCTATCTAAGTAGGCATATTTGGATATCGATATGGCACTTAGAATCATGTGAATCTTAGAATTCTCTGTAGATCTGAGTTCCTACTTCAATTAATTCATTCTGATATTTGTGGTCCAATGAATGTGAGGGCAAAGGTTTGGTGCTACATACTTTATTACATTTATTGATGATTTCACGTGTTTTGGTTATGTCTATTTGATTTCTCATAAATCTGAAGCACTTGAGTGCTTTAAAAGATATATGAATAAAGTTTAAAATAAATAAGATAAAAGCATATATGTTTTAAGAACCGATCGAGGACATGAATATTTGTCAAAAAAATTAAATAATTATGTACTGAAAAGGGATTATCAGATAAATTAACTACTCTTTATACACCTCAACAAAATGGTGTAGCTGAAAGAAAGGAATAGAACATTATTAGAGATAACTAGGTCAATGATGGCCCAGACAAATTTGTCTATCTCTTTTTAGGGAAATGCATTATTGATTGCAGCCTACATATTGAATAAGGTGTCTTCTAAATTTGTATCTTCGACACCTTATGAACTTTGGACTGGTTATAAAACAAACATGAATGATCTACGGCCTTGGGGTTGTGCTGGATATATTAAAGTTCGTTTTGGTGAGTTTGATACACCAAGTCTGAACGGAAAGAAATATATCTTTATAAGTTACTCAGAACACTCCAAAGGGTATGTGTTCATTGATGAATTGAAGGATGAAAGTATTACTGAAATTGTATCACGAGATGTTAGATTCTTGAAAAATGATTTTCCCAAAAAGAATGGAATAGATGAAGGTGGGCCTCTATATGAAACGTTGAATTCAGAAGATTAGGTAATGCTGTCAAGCATACTTGATAACTCAATGGATCAAAAAATGATTCCTGATCCAAGTGGGAGTTATGAATCCCAAAATCCTATAGAGGAATATGAACTTCAATTACGTAAGAGTACAAGAAAAGATGTACCTAAATGATCTTATGAGATTGAGGATTATGTTTTCTTGGTATCTCTTACAAAATTGGATGAACTTACTTCTGTAACTGAGGCTTTATAGAGCATTAAAAGGGATGAATGGTTAAAAGCGATGAAAGAAAAATTAGAGTCCATAAAAATCAACGACGTCTGGGATATAGTCTTCCTTCCTAAGAAATGTAAAGCTATTGGGAATAAATGAATTCTCAAAGTTAAACGATAATCGGATGGGTCAATAGAAAGACACAAAGCACGATTGGTGGCAAAAGGTTCTACTCAAGAAGTTCGAATAGACTATCAGGAAATCTTTTCACCTGTTGTGAAGTTTACCTCCATATGATTACTTTTAGCTACTGTTGCACGTTTAGATCTAGAATTATACCAAATGGATGTGAAGACCGCTTTTCTCAATAGAGAATTAAATGAGGAAATCTACATGGAACAACCAGCAGAGATCCTATATTGCTTCAACTGAAGGGTGCAGTTCATCAGCAGAGATTTGAGGTTTTCTCCCAAGGGGGTGATGGTGTGCTTCGCTATCAGGGTCGATTATGTGTTCCTAAGGTGGGTGAGTTGAGACAACAAATTTTTGCAGAAGCCCATAACTCCAGGTATTCTATTCATCCAGGCGCTACTAAGATATACCGTGATCTGCGGGAAGTCTTTTGGTGGAATGGAATGAAGAGGGATATAGTAGATTTTGTGGCTAAGTGCCCCAATTGTCACCAAGTGAAAGTAGAACATCAAAAAACCAAGGGTATGGCTCAAGAGATAGACTTCCTATATGGAAGTGGGAAGTGATCAACATGGACTTCATTACGGGATTACCTCGTACTCGCATACAACATGACTCCATTTGGGTAATTGTTGATAGAGTTACTAAGTCTGCGCGCTTTTTGGCTGTCAAGACTAGAGATTCAGCGGAGGACTACGCCAAGTTTTACATTAATGAGATAGTCAGGTTGGATGGGGTTCCTTTGTCAATCATCTCAGATAGAGGTCCTCAGTTTACCTCTCATTTCTGGAAGTCATTTCAGAAAGGTCTTGGTACTCAAGTTAGTCTTAGCACAAAATTTTATCCACAGACGGATGGTCAGGCAAAGCGTACCATTCAGACCTTAGAGCACATGTTAAGAGCTTGTGTAATCGATTTCAAGGGTAGTTGGGATGATCACCTTCCTCTTATAGAGTTCTCCTACAATAATAGCTACCATTCAGTATTCAGATGGCCCCTTATGAGGCGTTGTATGGGTGTAGATGTAGATCTCCAGTTGGTTGGTTTGAAGTAGGTGAAGCAGCCCTGATAGGGCCAGATTCGGTTCATGATGCCATTGAAAAAGTTCAGCTCATTAGAGATAGACTTAAGACAGCCCAGAGTCGCCAGAAGTCCTATGCAGATATAAGGAGAAAGGAGTTGGAGTTCCAAATTGATGATTGAATTTTCCTGAAAGTGTCACCTATGAAGGGGATGATGAGATTTGGCAAGAAAAGGAAGCTCAGTCCTAGATATGTAGGCCCTTACAAGATCTTGAAAAGAGTTGGAAAAGTGGCTTATGAGTTAGAGTTACCAGTAGAACTAGCAGCAGTGCATCCGGTTTTTCACATTTCGTTGTTGAAGATGTATGTGGGTGATCCAGAATCTATAGTACCTTTAGAAAGTGTGGCTATGAAGGATAGTCTCACTTATGAAGATGTGCCAGTTGAGATTCTTGATCGTCAGGTTCGAATGTTGAGAAACAAAGAAGCCGCTTCAGTTAAGGTTTTGTAGAGGAGTCAGTCCGTAGAGGGAGCTACTTGGGAAGAAAAAATAGTCATGAAGACCAAGTATCCTCATCTATTTCCTTCCGATTTCACTCCACCTTGAGGTAATAGTTCATGTACAGTTTTTCAGTCATTCATGCGTAGTTTCCGTCTTAGTATCATGTTGCTTCAGTTTGTACTTGCATTTTCAGCATATTTGTATGTTCTTGGAACTTAGTTCAGTCAGAAATCAGCTCCCAGTGTTAAGTGGTAGGTTTGCAGCTCTTTCCCTCCATCTCCAGCTAGTTTAGACTTCATTCGAGGATGAATGTTCCCAAGGGGGAGATAATGTAACACCCCGTATCCTAGAACTACCAAAATGCAGATTTCAGAAGTTGCAGGTTGATATACCGTGAGTTTACAGTATTTCTAATACATTTCACTTACAAGTTGTGTGTGTCTGGGGCCTTTTTGTATTGGTTTTTATGTGTTTTTAATCATATTTTGCAGGAAAGATGTTCAGGCGCGGAAGTATAGAGACAGCTGAAAGAAATGCAGAAAAGGGCATTCACGGAGGTGATCTATGGACCGTAGGTCCATTGACGGTCCGTAGGTGATGACCGTAGATCAGCAGGCAAGGTATGGAAGACAAATCAGGGAAATTTGACCAAGTGTGGAACCACGGTGTCCATTGACGGTCTGTAGATTGATCTACGGACCGTACTGTTGATCCGTAGATTGATACTGCGAGGGTTCCAGTACCTGATTTATGAAGATTCTAAGTGTGGAGCTACGGAGGGGATTGACGGACCGTAGATCAATCTACGGTCCGTACTGCAAGTTCGTCGTTTGCTTCAGAGAAGCTGATTTTTGGAAGCTGAAATATTTTCTAAGTCCTGGCTGACGGAAGGGACTTACAGATCGTAGATCCATTGACGGTCCGTAAGTCAATCTCGTGGAATGAAGACGCGTGCCAGAACAAACTTTCCTTAATTTGTTTCCCTTTTAATTTAGGATTTGTTTTCTATAATTAGAGCATGTAAACCTCGCTTTTAGGGGTTAGACATTATTATTCTAGTTTTACTTGGTGACTTTGGAGATTAATTTGCAACCCTAGCAATTATTGATTTCCTAAGTTCATTTTGAAGATTTTGGCTTTGCAATTCGAGTTGAATTTCTAGGTTTATTATTCTCTTTATGTAAGTTCATGATTTCTTCATCTAAAACTATGAATTGTGTTCTTGCTAATATGAGTAACTAAACTCCATAACTAGGGTTGTGGGATCCATGAGCGATTAACAAAGTATGAATAGTAAATAAACAATTCTTGAATAGTGTTTTGCATGCATTGATAATTCTTTCGTTC
>JAJOOR010007567.1:0-13829 GCA_036250505.1 Solanum acaule | reverse complement strand
AGTATTGTGTGTGTGTGTGTGTGGAGGGGGGGGGGGGGAGTAGGGAGCAGAAAGAAGAATGAAAATGATAACGTGTTCGACAATGGCAAATTGGAGATCCTTTCTTTTGCACAGGGTAATGGAGATGGAAGCAGTCATTCTTGCTTGAAACTGGTGATATTGTTTCTGGTAAAGGAAAAACGCTACCTACCTGGAAAAATAAGAGGTCAGAACAAAAGTTTCTACCTTTTCCTATTTCTCTACTTGTGTATCTTTTGTTTTGAGTAAAGGAATTTTGCTTCTAAGAACTGCAATAGTAGATAAATATTGTGGAAGTTCTAGTGCTAGCTTTCATAATATTTGCCCGTCTTTAAGTGTTTCTTACTTTATCCTACGCCTTGATCCCTAAATGTAGTGTTATCTTTTAGTATTGAGTAAAGAAATTTTGCTTCTAAGAACTGCAATAGTAGATAAATATTCTGGAAGTTCTAGTGCTAGCTTTCATAATATTTGCCTGTCTTTAAGTGTTTCTTACTTTATCCTACGCCTTGATCCCTAAATGTAGTGTCTTTCTCTCATTATCGCTATGTACTTGTCCAATACAGTTGACCTTCTATTTTGATTGCTAATTGCTAAACCTGTGAGGAATCTGGAAATGTAAGTTCATTAATCGTGCTTGTTAATCATCAACTCTGCATTTTCCAAGTTAATTTGCCTTTAGATATAGAAATCGTCCTGCTCTTACAGATTCTTGGAAGTCTAATCGTGGCCTACAATATCTTATTAACCTGTCTTCAAGGAGCTATGTTGTAACTAGTAAAATTGTTTACTGGATATTTAGAAGAAATGCAGATATCCATGTTCTATTACTGGACTTTAAGGTCTAAATTATTTGTTAAAATATTAAATATCACAATGGATGCTTAATAGTTTACTTTTCGAATACAATGTGAAATTCTTGACGATATGAAATACCCATGAGCCAAATGATGTAGCTTGGAAACGAAAAGAAGCAAGTTTTGTTAGTAACTTTGTATATTGCATCTTAGAGATATAGGGAAAGCCACGGATTACGCTATCTACTACTTTCTACATGATTATACTACATCTTTCTCGATAATACCAACTGTATGCAATTTCCCAGTCAAGATGGTATAGGTTGCTATAGCATATGACTCTGTCTAATGTCTTACCTTGTATAAATGTGAACCTCTTGATTTTTAGGTGGATAAAGAGAAAAGTTCCACTCTTTATGTGTGAAAGGATTTTTGGAGAAATTGATGAGAAAATTCATGGATCAGGAAGCATCTTGTCAGAGTTTCTTGATGGCCTGAGAGTATGAAACAAACCCTTTTCATAATCTTCTGTATTTTCTTTTCTCTAATTGTACTCATGAATTTCATTGTCTGGGAGGGGGGGCCGGGGGGCGAGTTTGGTATGTATCTCATGTACCGTTTGCTCTAGTTAGACCAGCATAGTTATAGTTTGGCTATTTTTAGCTATCAACCCACCACCATTCTTCTCCTTTATCTAGCTTGGAAATTGACTAAAAGAAGTGCCTGCCTTAAGCCTTGCAAAAATGTTATACTATAATGAAACATGTTACCTCACGAAAGATTGGCAAAATCCAGATAAATACGAACAAGTCTCACAATAGCTAGCTAGGGAAAAAGAAGAAAAAGTCCCATTATAACATTAACTTCAAAAAATCCTCCGCATCTTTTTTTCCTTTAATCTAATATCCAAAACTCTGTTGTTGAACCATTGAAATAGCCTACTAGGAACCAAATACAATATGTTGAGTTCCACATCGGCGGGTATGAGAAAAATTGGTCTCTTTATATGGTCTTGTACAATCCTCACATCATGAGGTAATTTCTGGAGTTGAGTTAGGTTCAAGATCCATATCTTATGGTATCACAGCCAGGTCCATTCCAGTTTATTGTTTACGTGATGTTGGGCTCCCATCTTACATTGTCCATGCTCTATATGTTCAGTCTGCTAGGGGTGTTGAGTCCCACATAGGTGGGTATGAGGAAAATTGGCATCTTTATATGGTCTTGGATAATCTCACCCTATAAGCTAGTTTTGGGGTTGAGTTAGACTCAAGGTGTATATCTTTATTATCACAATAGAAGAAGATGAAATGAGGTTTCAAATATTCTGCATAAAATTTATCTGTCCTCTATTGAGATAAAACTTAGCTTCCATCTCCAACTAGGTAGCAGGGACTTGGACATGAATATGACATTTGCATGAACAACATGCCTACCTGATATATTGGTAAAATGTAGTTTTCACTTATCCCATCAAAGGCTATTATTAATGGAAATGAGGTTTCTTGGGCTACCAAAATATATTGAAAACAAATCCGTACCCAGAACTTTTAGAAATCTGGGCACTGTTCAAATCTTTGTTGATAATGGGCCTGCCCCTCTACCCTTTTCCTGTTAAATATCAGAGTTTTGTGTGTGGCAGGATTCGTACCTGTGAAGTGTGCCTAACCACACATCATCTGTTACACCTATACCACTAGACCAGAGCCATGTAAATCCTTCCCCAAAACATGAAGCTTAATCATTCTTGAAGGTCAGCTCAACTTGTTCAGCTTTTTGGTTCAATCTCATTTTCTCATGCTCAAGATTTTTTCCTTGTATGTCAAGTTACCATTTTCCCAAGAACTAACTCTAGAAACCATAAAGACTTGTGGTTACTCTTTTGGAGGGTGGAGTTGTGGAGGAAGCTATTGGAAATAGAAGTCTGTCGACATCTACAGTCGGTTCTTTTATTATTAGAGTAAGAAAGTACTGAGTCAGTTATGTCATTCGAAACCTATAGTTTTTGGCTCTCTTTCCTAAGTATTTGATTCAACACGAGCACTTCCATATTCTTTTCTTATTGTCATTAAGGTACCCTGTCTATCTTTTACCTCTATACTGTGGATCCAAACAAGTTCCTATCCAACATACTCAGTTCCTGTGAAAGTACAGGACACAATGTAGCAAGAACATGGATGGTTTTGTAGTGATTTATATAGCACTAACGAGCAAGAAACTAAATATGTTGTTAGAATCAGCAGCTTTTGTGCAGCTTAGTTGCTTGTTTCTTGCTTTAGGAAAATTGCTCATTCGATAAGCGTTTTCAATAAAGCTTGCACTAGACTCTCACCTTTTTTTGCTTAGTCATATATAGCGAATCTTATTGGTATGGGTTTGATTTTTGAATCTAGTCAAAATTACATAGGTGAATGTAGAGATCGGTAGTGTCCTACTTGAGACGAACCACTTGCCATCTACAAACTGAAAGGGATTGGGGAAAAAAGCTTGAGAAAGTGTCCTTCGAAGGGGGAACCCATCCTCTCGTCGTCAAAGAGGACACAAGTGAAAATGCATGACAGACGTAAAACAGATAACATCATGTTTCCTATTTTCTCTCCTTTGGGGCTTTGAGGAAAGAAAGCACTGTTAAAACCAATAAGAAAGCAGAAATTGCATGAGGTAAGACTATTTTTCTTCTTTTTTTGGTTTTGGAACGGATAGTTTTATTACTGTAGTTATATGTAAACAATTCCAGTTTCCAACTAAAAAGAATGGGATACAATAACCATTGAATATTTAAAAGCATGCATTATTATCTATTAGCAGTGACACATACGGATCATGTTTCCTTAAAACTTTTGTTAGAGACACTTGACTCCTGCTCATCCTGTTCACATTTTATCTTCTTCAATTTTTGAATGTCATCTGTGGAGATTTTTAAAATCTACTTGCACTTTGCAGTTGATATGTAGGAAGAGAAAAAAAAGAAATATATACCTTATCCAAAAAAAAAGAAAAAAGAAAAGAAATAGATAGATGATAAAATGTGGTAGTGCCTGACTGCCTTCCAGGCACACTGAAGGCACATGCTCAATAGTCAAACAATGGAACAAATCTGGACATGGTGAAAGGTGAGTTCCACACAAGTCAGATGAGGGTCAAACGAGGGGTTGTGTCAATCTCCAACAAGAACACGACCATTTAGAAGTGTCCATGTCATTCAGGAACAGAATCATCGCCATGATAGCACTTACAAGTTTCTACTTTAATCATTCATGTTAATCTTCCCCTCCTGAAGGGGTAAACATCTGCACCCTACCCATCCCCCTCCCAGAGGCAATTTCCTGGTTTCTCCCACTTGCATGTAATTGTTCCATAACAACAATCTTCTTAATTAATGCTTTCAAATTCTTGAGCATACCATCTTTATTTACATGACAGAATTTGTCATTTTGGGCATTCAAGCCAATAAAATGATTTTTTAAATTGAATAGAGATAAAGGCATGTTACACAACTTGATCGATAAGTATTTGGCTTTGCATCTAATGCTCGTTTTGTTGACTGGGAAGGTGAGCAAGGGTCTTGTTGCTATGGGTAAATGGATGCCTGATAAAATATCTAACTTCCACGTACTTCGTTCATTAGAAAAGTGGTTTACCAATCTAAGCTCAGTAAGTAGAACATAAGGTGTTCATAAAAAATTGTACAGACTTCCTCTGAAGAGTGTTTGATCGTGTCCTCAATTACGTAACTCTGTCTACATAATCTCAAATGCGTTTGCACTTCACATAATCATGCCAGTTTCACTACTTAATGCAACCATTTGGCGTTTTTACATGTAAATTCTAAAGTGCTTCCTGCTGCTGCAGCCCACTGGAAGAGATTTTTCGAGACAACTACTTGTCAAAAAGAAAAGTGGAATATTCTTTTTCAGGGCCACCTTTCTCGTTAGTAACTGTATCCTTCCATAGGTTCCACATGCAAGGTCCATTTTCTTGATATGTAGTCTTTGATCTCAAATTTTCTGTTTTATGCAGTCATATATTCTGTTCCCGTGTCTTAATTTGACCATAACACCTTATTTTAATCTTGATCACATTAGAATTACACTTCTATCTTGTCAACACCATACTTATTTTCGGGCTAAGTTGATCTGAAATGCATATAGGATGTATTAGGTCAGAGCCCCTAAATTTTGATCTTCTACATTGAACATCTTGATTTTATGGGTGACGTGAACCTTCAATTTCTAAAGGAATAGAATAGGCTCTTTCAGCTGATTTACCTCTTGAGGGACTGAGCATATCCATCAGATTAGTCATTTCAGCTTAACTAGTTTTTTTAAAGCTGAAGAATTGACTAGGTGATGTTTAATGGCAAAATCAAAAGGGTTAAGACAGAATTATAGACTGAAGTACCTGTATCTCGTCCACCATGTTCAGCAAGATGGACGTAAACATACTGACTATATCAAGAAACTGGACCCAAACTCAACTACCACAGACAAATTAGAGCCATTTGGTGCTTTGTTGCATGTTTGACACCATAAACAAGTATCCAGCACATTCAATTTGATATTTTTGATCTTCTAGCAGTTATGCTAGATCTTCTTTATGCGTTTTATGTGTATGTGTGTACTTGGTTAATAGGAGGAAATTTAGGAGCAACGCGCAAGGAAGGGGACAAAAGGATGATTTCTTGGTAGTTCTGCACGGCACCTTGAAAACGATTCCTTCTGCTTTTTTGGATCTAGTTGTTTCATGAAAGTGAAAAATTAACGACCATCCTAATGACTTCCTTTCTGTCTGCTCTCTTCTAAACATGTGAATACAGTTTTTTATATTAAGAACAACTGATAAAATATTTGAAATCGTGCTTTGCATCTGGGACAGATACTAATATCTGGATGAAACAGAATTGGAGTCTGTCTTTGTCAAGCTGGCGCCTCTGATGATTTACTGTGTTTAATAATCAAACCAGACTTATACAAATTTCTTCATCCTTGTTTTTTTTTTCATTTATCTCATCTGCATGTTTACATTGTAAGATAGAAGACACTTTTATTATCTAAATCATATATTGAACATGTTTGCACTCGAGCCGAGGATCTTTCAGAAACAACCCCACTACCTCCACGCGTACACTATACCCTCCCCAGACCCCTCATGTGGGGATTTCACTGTGTATATTGTTGTTGTATATATTTAGCATGTCTCAGAGCATGTGGGTCAGAATAATTTTCATGAACCAAGCAATGGAAACTATTTGATGATGGATGGCAGCAAGAAATGCCGAGAATTGCATCCGTAGTCTTTCTTGCTTATCTTGTTCAGTTGTTATTACATCTAAACATCAACGTTTTAGAGTAAGGAAACATTTGTTTTAATGATTCTTAAGACACCATATAGTAGCCTGGGTCTAATAAGCATGGAGAATCCAAGCTTTACCCAATGATATCATTAAAACATTTCTTTTTGACCTAAAACTTCTCCCCCTTAGTTATTCCTTAGTCTTTTCCAATTGTGGTTGTGATAATTTGGTTATTTGATAGTTATTGGCAAGATCTCGCTGCTCTGAGTCGCATTACTTTCTTCCTGTGTTCAGTTGTGAGATTTCTAAGTGACTGGGTCAGAATATTTTAGTGTGCATCTACTCTAACATACCTGACTGTCGTTTTAGAAATGCGCGAACAAGAATGCAGATTCCTTAAATAACACATACTGTTTTTCAAGACTGCAGCCAAAGTACTACTTAGTGTAGCTCCCATGGAATTGTTACTGGCTGTATACTGTACTATTGTAGTAGCTACTAACATGTTTATACCTCCCCTTCCAAGTGGTAATTGCTTCTTGGGATAATGAGACTGGACGTTTCTATTTCACAGTATGGCGTATGCTTTTTTGCGCTATAGAGTCTTCCGAGTAAACTTAAAAAGGTGTTTGGAGTATCTGAAGTTTCCAGTAACTAGTGTCTGTCTCCTACTGAAATTGTGTAATTACTGTTTTGTTTTACATTCCATTTGAAGGAGAAGAACCGTGAGAATTATGCATGAAATATTCTGATTCTTTTTGGCGTATGGGCCTGTATGAAGATGAGGCATCCAGTTTATTGCAAATGTGTCATTGGATATGACTGTCAGAACCAGCAGAACGTTTGGCATCTCTCATTATAAAAACACAGAAAATTTGAGCTTGTGATGTGTTTTCTCTTTTTTCTTTTGCTAAGAACATGATTAATTATGGTATATTTACCATCAAATGTGCTGGCACCAGGACAGCTCCATCTGCTTCACTTTATACTGCTATCTCCGAGATTATTGTCTCAAGATACTTGAATCTATCTCTCTTGGGTATCTTTTGTGTGTCAAGCCTCACTTTCACGTCTACCTCATGCATCACATCATTGTATTTTCACTTCACATATTCTGTCGTTGTCCTGCTCAACCTAAACTCTTCAGCCTCCAAAGTCCAAGTTTGTCTCCACACCTCTAACTTACCTAATAATAAGATATATCCACTAAGATTTATTTAGTGGTATTTTAAAAAATAAATAAAATCATATATATATATAAAGCTGAAACATAAAATCGATGATGTGGCGCTCTCTAAGGCCTCAAATCCTATTTCTCTTTTTTGTAATTTTTTGGGATTTTAAAATACATAAACTATTATGGCTTTATATTTAATTATTTCCTCATTAAAGAAAAAACATAAAACTGACATTTATGCCCACTAAAAGTAATCAGTTGCTCGCCATTAACTTTTGAAAAAAAAAACAAACAATAACTCACCATTAATGTTGCCTAAAATTTTCTAGCGGAAAAAAAAAACTCTTTCTACTTCCCTATAATTAACATTTATATTTATTAATAGGTATTGATGTTATATTAGTATTAAATAGTAAACATTAGTGTTGCACGGTTTTTTTTCTAGAAAAATTGATTTCATTCCCCTTCTCCTTCCCAGTAATTAATATTTATTAAAATATATTAAATGTTGCACCTCTTCAAATTTTGGGGTTTCAATAAAATGGTAGTATAAATATAGGAACAAAGCTCCAACAGCCCCATGTACTAGGTGAAAAACTCATGATTCTATATTTCATCAGGTAATTCTAATTATTATTTTTATTGGATAATTATATCAACAAACTTATTTGTGGTTATACATGGTTCTAGGTGATATGATCTCTTCTTAAGATTTTCTTATGCATGGACGTTTATTGTTATGATTTCTAAGCAATATATCCTTTCTTTGATTGTTAAGTATACTTTTTGGTGAGTTTGTTCCATCATTTGCAGAAAGTGAAAAGAAAAATGTATCAACAAGCTACAACAACTATTCAAATGGACTTCTTATCAAACTACTTATTATGAGTATCTCAAATATATCTTTTTGATGATGCTTGTAGATATAATTATTTGAGTATTTATAAGATGCAATTTTACTTGATACATGTCGTATATGTGTTTTGTTTCTTTTAATTTGTGGGTTTAATTTTCTTTTTTATTCATTATTTTATGTAAGATTATTTTCTTCTTTGTGTGTTTTCGTAGATGATTACGAAAATAATAAATTGTTCATAAATAAGAACGTTGAAAGAAAACTGATCTCTCATCAGCGTATAAACTTTAGTTTATTATTGTTTTCATTTATTTTATTTCTCACAACATTTAGATATCTGAATGCTTGATTTTAATTAGTTTTAAAAAATAATGCGAATAAAATTATATTTTCTTATGCATAAAATGATTGGCTGAGAAATGAAATCAAACTTAATTTTGACATTTAAAGTTTCAAATTTAGTTCGAATTAAAAAGAGTGAATTACGTTGAACTAGCTATTTTTAAATTCGAATAATCACGTTTTAGTATGAGTTGAATTTGTTTTGTCTTTTACATGAGTGATTTGAATATAAGTTATTATCAATAGTTTAACAAATCAAAAAAACTTGAATTGAATTAGCACCACAATTTTTTAATTTCTCCAAATATATGATAGCTTGAAATTTAAAATTAATATCTATATATATTTATATATAATTGGGCATAGACAAAGTGATATTACAACTCTATAATCAATAACCATATTTTTCTTTTTTACCCTCAATTTTTACCATTTTCCTATTTTGATAATCTGTTTTTGTTATTAAAAGAGAAATCAAAAGTCACTACATCAAATATTTCTCCTGACTATATGTTACTCATTTTTTTCCAATTACTCACTATTAACTACCACTTATTGTATTCAAGTCTCTTTAATGTGTTAGTACCTATCATTTTAATATAAAATTTTAACATCAATTAAATAATTACTCAATTGATTAGGAGAAGATAATTACTATAAAAGATGAGGAAAGATTAAAGACGTTAGATTTCGAATAGGTAATGAGAATATTAAAGTAGAAAAAAGTATTAAAATTTTGATTATTCAAAAATAAAGCATAATCTTTGAATAACAACAAGAATTAGGGAAACAAGAAAAGAATGAAATTAAATAAATAAATAAATATAGAAAGGATCAAAAGAAGTAACGGTCCAGAAAAATAAAAAGAGGAAGTAGAATAAAAGAGTGAAAGAAAACGGAGATAATCACGAAGAAAATAATGAAAACTCGAGGGAAAGTAACCTATTTTCTAAACTAGAGCATATTATTTAGGGTATGAACAAATGAGGAGGAGATTAGTTACGAGAATAGAAAAAGAAAGATTTTGAAAAAACTAATAATTAAAAAACGACATTAAAATACAATTCATTTCTACTTATATCTACCTTTACTTTTCATTTCATGCTTTACTTTATTTTATTAGAAGAATTTTTTTAATTTATATTATTGATTTTGTAAGGATATATATGGAATTATGGATGTATGTTATTATTTCGATTAAATTTCAGTAAGTTTATTTCTAAATTTATAAATAGTTTTATGGCCACGCGAAGCGCGGAAATGTTCACTAGTTTGAATAATAAATCTAAAAATAAATAGGGTACATGGTAGGATTACTATGAAAAGGTAGAGGTAAAAGATGAAATATAATTATTAAATAATAAATAAAGACAAATTGAGAAGAGAATATTAAGGTAACAATTCAACCACACTAAATCGGTCATTACATAAAATGGATCTTTTCGTCGTTACCTAACGATGAATTTAAACGATACGATACAATAAAATCTAATTAACAACCAAAACAAATATTATATTTAAACTAACAGTACAATACAATACAATGGGTAACAACCATCCAAATAAGGTGTTAACTTTAGATAAAATTGAACAAATAGTCACATGCGTCTTATGTAATATCCTACGTCATAATTTACATCTTATATGTATTATGCTACGATATAAAACACATGTGTTTTCTTATTTAATTTTATCCAAGTGTAAGTACTTAGGTCGGAGAAGATAAATAACAATTGAGATCAATTTTTTTTGGATTTGATTTAATTTTATATTTTAAAAAATTAATTAAATTGATTTGATTTTGATTTTGATTCGACCAAAAAGACCATAATGCTTCCCACGAAGTCCTAAGTTACATTTAAATATTTCTCACTCAGGCGCCTTAAAAATGTCCAAATCCGAATTTCGCCCCATTATATTAGCATCTCCTGTTCCTTTTAAACTTTTACAAAATCCATTTTTTGTGCTTTTTTTCTTAACCCTAGCGAGAGAGAAGAAGGAGAAGATCGCTGTGTGTGTACATTATATACAAATATATATATGTATATATATCGCGGGAGCAAATTGATACAGATTTACAGAAGTTCAACGGTGGATTGCATCTGATTTGAAAGGTAAATTTGTACTTTATTTGTGGATTTTATGTACATGCTAAATCAATCATATAATTTAATATACTTATTTGATGTAATGTTATTGGATTCTCTTATTTGTTGTATTCGGTTTTTGAATTTTGTTCGGCGGTGATCTCAATTTTGTTTTTTCGGTAGGAACTAGATTATTTTTTTCTGTGTGTGGTAAGTTTGGAATGATGTTTATATGAGGTGATTTTTGCTAATTATTATCAATTTTTGACTATTTCAATGAATGTCGAATACATGAATTAATGGAAAATTTTGTTCAAGGTGATCTTAAAAGTTTAATTTCTGTAGGAAGGTATTCATTTGTGTTAAGTTGGGGAATGAGGGTTTATCTGAGGTGATTTTTGCTAATTATTATCAATTTTGACTAATGATGTCGAATACATGAATTAATGGAAAATTTTGTTTGCGGTGATCTTAAAATTTAATTTCGGTAGGAAGGTATCCATTGTGTTAAGTTGAGAATGTGGGTTTATATGAGGTGAAGGAAGCAGATGATTGGAGTTGATTTTTGCTTATTGTTATTTATCAATTTTGGCTACTTCAGTTAATGACGAATACATGATTTAGCGGACAATGAATTAATAGTTAGGTTTGAAGGTAGCCAGATAGCTCGCAACAACACAATTTCCTATATCCACTCATCTTTCAGTAGTATATTTATGCACTCGCTCATGATCATGGTTAAGATATCAAATTTGACATAGAATGCTTGTGGGCATGAGTTTTATGGGGATAAATTCCTTTAGGTGAAGGAGTTGATGATATATGTTAGTTTTCTACGAGTTCAGCCATTTCTAGCAAAGTATAAAGGACACATTCTTTGCCAATTTGGAATTTTGATGAAAGATAGTGCAAAGATTATACACCAAGTATACATGTGAGAGGAATTGACTGATATAATAGGATTTCTCAGAAATAGTTCTTTGAAATGTCATTATCTATTTTAAGATAGAAATATAGTTGGGAAAAATATTTTCTTTCAACAATTAAGCCCCATAGGCCTGTCTTGGATAAGGAAAGAAACCCCTTGCCCTCGAGAGGAAGTGCTAGCCGAGATGGAGTTGGGAGCAAACATAGAGTTCTATGGTGCTTGTGTTGCCAAAAAACACCAAGGCATAAAATTAGTGATACATATTATGTGTGATTTACCGGGTCAATGTGCTACTTGTGATCACGTTTGGAAAAGTTACCTTCAGATGCTCTTTTTGATGAAGTAAGTAGATTTCATTAATAGCATCAAGCAGATGCAAGAGCAAAAATTGCAAAAGAGAGATTGAGTCATCTCATATACAATCCAAAAAATGATCAATAATAGATACAAGGGCCTGGTTGAGCTAGCTAAACAGATCTAGTAAACATTTGGGTTTTAGAGTGATCTGAAGTTGAGATTCCATCGAAGCATCTACGACTTCTTTCTTTCTAGATACATCAAAAAATACTAGCTGGCACCATTAACCAGATTTTCATTATGGCTTTATCAACTTTCCATGAACACTAGCTCTCATAAGCTTCTTTGATATGTTGTGAGGCATGATCCAGACTTGTACAAAAATGAGAAAAACAGAGATCTGCTGCTGCAACTGTACTTGAAGGAGCAAGTGGTTGACACTTTATTAATTCAGTTGCCATATTCCTCATAAAAAAAAATTAATTCAGTTGACATATTCTTCATAAAAAAAATTAATTCAGTTGACACATAATACCTAGTAACCCTTCAGATGATCTTTCCACGTATGTCATATACCCCTGGCTGGTTCATTGCTTGGAAGGTTTTGTTTTAGCAGGATATCAAGGAAGTTGTTTGATATAACTGTATTTATGGTGATTCAAGGGTTTATGGTCATTAATCATTGTAATATGGTGGCTACTCTTAGGAAGGGATATATGAAAAATGTGCCAAAATTTGATGGTTTGTTTGAGAATCTTCAGAGGAAAGGCTAATATAAGAAGGCAGGAAACTATAAACTATGTCTAGTATAATATTAAATGCCTCTGCTAGGCTGGTTTTTCTGTGATAATTAGTTAAATTGGTTTAAGCATGGAGAATGATGAAACGACGTGCTTCTTATTGTGGCAAACTGTTTGGTGATTCTGGTTTCCAGTCTCTTGCATCTGCCCTTTGTTAATAGGTCATAGACATGTGCTAGATTTCTATGAAGTTTACTATTGAATCCAAGATATGTGCATATCATGTACTAAATTGGTTTAAGCATGGTGAATGGACTTTTGATTAAAATTTTGTAAAACCAAAATTGGAAAACCTTTTGTTCTTGATGTTATTTGAGTGGATTAGAAAAACCTTGTTGTTCACCTATTTGGCTTAGCAAATATAATCTCATTGTTCTGTTTTTCTATTAAATGGTTCTTTAATATTGTTTGTGCACATATTAGTTGTTCAAAAACTCTTTATCACAAATGCCCTACTGTCTCTTTATTTGGTATTGTGGATCCTCTTCCTCCTCATGTAGGGAAGTACTGAGAATTTGATTTCTTGATACGACAATAACTAATGAGACATGCCATTACACAGAATATTGGAATTGCATCTTTGTCAAATAAATATTGCAACTGCTCACTAGCTGATTATTTCATTGCAGGTACATATATATTTTGAAAAAAATGGCAGATGACATTTCAAGCTTTTGGGGTCCTGTAACATCTACCAAAGAGTGGTGTGAGCTAAATTATGTCCGCTCCTCCTATATTGCAGAGTTCTTTAATACCATATCAAATGTCCCATGCATTATTTTGGCTTTGATTGGTCTTGTGAATGCCCTCAGACAGCAGTTTGAGAAAAGGTTCAGTGTCCTTCATATGTCAAATATAGTACTTGCCATAGGGAGCATGATATATCATGCCACGTTGGGGCAGATGTAAGCACTTTCTCCCTTATCTCCTATTTCTTATATCATAGAGTTGGTTTATTGTTAATAATACCCACTTCCTGGAGCATGAAGAAGGAATTCATTAGTATGAGTACCTAAAATTTGTTTAATGCATGAGAATCTTATTCGGTCTCATTCACTACCTTGAACTTTCTAAGAAGCTAATAGAATATTAGAACTGTTGGAAGCTTAAATCTTGGTAAAAGGAAATTGATCTTAATACTCATGGGCAGCTAATGCTACCTAGCTATTTGTTTAACCTTGACAGAAGATCATTTATTCTCCTGTTTGGTAAGTAAACTTGATAATAGATGATT
>JAJOOR010007566.1:0-25192 GCA_036250505.1 Solanum acaule | reverse complement strand
AAAAAAAAAAATGTGCTTTTTCTAACAAATGAAGGGTTTCGATGAGATGGTGGCACACTTCAACATGGTACTAGAGAAGATAGAGGTCCTGGGTTCGATTCTTACTGCCTCCCAATATTAAAATGAATTTTAACGTGTTTGGCTCATGAAAAAAGAATCATGCACTCACGTGATGGGGTGTTAAAGACATAACTGAGTAAATAAAAGTGTGATCTCACTAACAACTTATGCTTTTAGTGAGATGGTCAAATGGTTCAACAAAAAATATATAAAGCTTGATATATTTTTAAGGTAAATACTTTTACTAATGTGGAAAAATCACTCATACACATCGTCTTTACATCTAGTATCATTTATATTGTGTTTATACAGATATTGTAAGAAAGAATTTAGCTTATCATAGCTCCTCAAAAAAAAAAAGAATTTAGCTTATCATATGCACCACGTTTGTGTCATTTGACTAATCTTTAAAAAGTTGTGATAAAAGTATATCACAAAAATGGGCGAGGAGGCAATACTTATTGTCAGGTTGACCCCTGGCCCACAAGTTGTCCCCCTTAAAAACCTACAACTTAATAAAGATTTGTTACACACATTAATATTTGACTAAATGGTGTTTGTTCACATTTACAAGTTCAAAGAATATCCGAATCATTTTGATTCCGAATTAGGTTATTGATACAACATTTTCATAAGATATTTTCAAATATGCTCTTTATAATCACGCGAAATACATGTGGAACACAAATGTATAATGACTAGTCAATAGAAGTGTAGATGGAATCTAGACCAAACAAATTCACCCAAAACAATGGAGATGGAGAAGAATATCAAACCATTCATGTATCCGCATTTGGAACATGTCGCAGTCTTCTGGCCACCTGCCATGGCATTACACCTTTTCACAACCCTTTTATGTAGTTCACTCTTCTTCAAAAACTCAGTTCTTGGATTTCTCATCTTCTTCAAAATGTCTCGACGCTCCTTGTCATCCAGAAGTATCGAGGAACAGCACTGATCAAGAAAGCAGTTGCACAAGGAAAATTATTAAAGCACTACAAGGAAAGTAGATACCAAGCTCTTGAGCAAGGCTAGTGTAAGGGGAAAAAACGAAAATTAAACTCTAATAAGGCATCATAAACTTCACGAATATTAGTTTACTATCTCCAAACCATCATGACACAGGAACAACAATAAACCCCGTGTACTCCCACAAGTGGGGAACGGGGTAACAAGGTGAAATTATCAAAATCAAATAAATTATTGTCCTGACGTGAAATCTTACTAATTGGCTCTTGAAGATTGTTCAATTTCTACTTAATCACTATTCATATTTATTTTTATTACTGACCTATGTTATATCGCAATCTGACTAACTTTTGCAATGACAATTCTCCACCAGATGATACTAACTTTACCTTCAGCAGATGAATCCATTGCAAAAAAAATTTATTCATAATACAGGCAATTTCGTGTTTGCACATATAGAATACGTTTTAAACCTTCACCATAATTAATCTACCTTACCCAGCACCAAGCATCCTTTACCTTCCCCCAAATTAATTCACCTTAAAATTCTTCGTATACACCAACCCCATCAGAATCCTCTTTTTCTTTGTTCTAAATTTGATTTAGAGATATTGTTTGCCTCTGAAACTAGCTTTTACATGTTAATTTAAGATAACAGCATGATAGCAGTCTTATTCCCCAAACATCTCATTTACTTCTACTATCATGTTAATACAAAATTACTAGTTTTATACATATTAATTTAAAATTACTGCATGCGCCTTACTCCCCAAACATCCCATTTACTTCTTCTATCGTGTTAATATAAAGTTACTAATTTTTACATGTTAATTTCAAATTACTGCCTTTTTTCCCTAACTTCAAAATCATTCTCATCTACTTCTTCTTTCTTTCATTCTTTTTCTGGGTGAAACAATTTCATCAATCAAACATGACGTCAATGCCATGATATGTACAAACCTCTGCTTCTTTATTCTGCATTTGTTTCAAAAATGTTTTGTGCCCCCGAACCAGGTTCTACCAAAATGACTTTCACATTTTGATCTCTATGAGCATTTCTACTTCTTTCTTTTCAACCAGAAACAAAAGTGTTCATAAGGACCAGACATGCTTCTTTTTGTGTGTGTGTGTGCGCGCGTGGTGGGGGTGGGGAGAGAGATGTTTCTAAGAAGCTCATACCCATGTTTTCTTATCTTTTTCTGTATTGAGAGTGTTTGCGACAACTGCAATTATCTAAAATATTTATGTCAATCAATCAGAAAGGCAGCCTATTTCTAATAAATGACCTATTTCTCTTGTCTGTTCTAAACTGAAAATTTTTTGCTGTAATTTGGCAGTTTACACAAGTATTGCATCAAAAAAAAAATTAAGAATTCTAACAGTAGAAGTATTACATCAATAATCTAGACTGTTGATCCACATACTGTTTTATTTGAATTGAGGATAATAGGAAAGTAGGTGTTTTTTTCTCATTATGCTGGTTAACGTCTCTGAATACTTTTCACACTTCTAAAACTTTGATTTAGCATAAAAACTATCACAAAATTTAATCATTTAACAACTTAAAATTAAAGTTACCAATGACTCTTTTTTCAACCAAAGAAATTTCTAACAATTTGGGTATTACTTTTCCTCACTACTACCAATATGATGTGGAAGAAAAATTAAATTTTCAGCCACTGTACCAGTAAAACTGCCGGAGTTGTAAAAAATTGACGTACCAGAAAAGATTAACTACGGATAGCTTTTTCAATCATTAAAACACAAATCGCCTAATGATGTATATTAAAGAAGTTAAGTTCAAACAAGATATCACCTTGCATATGCACTTCAAGATGTCCACCACAGTGCCTAAATATCCAACATTATAAACTGGTAGAGCAAGAACCAAGTACCCATAATGACCTGGACACTCTCTAAAATTACCATGACATGTTTCACAACATCCATTCTTGTTTGGAGGTCCCTGAAATCCAAAACTTCCTATAATCAAGATACGGAAATCAGCATCAAAGACACAAAAAAGTAATTGGTAGACAGAAAATATATAAAGAGAATTCTCAGAGAGAAACACGAAGCTCAGGGTTGTTGTTCCATCATCTACTCCTAAATCAATATAACTTCATTTAGCTTCTGCTCATTCAAACTATTATGAGTGGCTCATCAATTGTTGGCAATTATAAACCTATAGAACAGCTCGTAATTTTAAACTAAGATTTCTTTCCCATTCTTTTACCAAAAAATCCTTTTATAGACTTTCTGCTGTCCTAAATTCGCATGAGGAAAGAAGCAAAGAAGCACCAACAACATAAACTTTTTGTCTATAGAGAACTTTATGGTGTGAAAAGAGCAAAATTACAAAACAGCTTTTGAAGAAATAGAAATTCCAGTTTGGAAATTAAAATTGGTGCTCTTGTTTAATTTTTCTTTTGGTGCTCTCATCCAACTTCTTCGTCTCTCGGATAGTATTCACTCTGCCAGAGTTGGGACTCATGAAACACAGAGATCTTAATTCTAGCTAAACCGAAATTGTATACATGTATTTACTATGAATTTTCCAACTAAGCTTGAAGGAATAAGCAACCAATTCTCTCAACTTTCTTCTTACTGCAAGTGTTTGGCCGTACTTTATCAGAGTCCTAGAAAAGACAAACTTCATGCCAAACCAATTAAGTCTAAGTCTTCATTCCTGAAATACTCATCTCCGAAAAGGTTGCATGTGCTATGCTCCAAAAACAAATAGACATGTTATCTTAGCATAATTATCCTATTTTGAGACACCTCCCCCTTTTCACACTGCACTACAAAAAAAAAACTAATTCCTCATTTCATCTATTTTTCTCTATTAGGCTCTTCTAAGACAAATCGAGAGTTCTCATTCACCCCACCACCACAACACCCCCTCCCCAACAAAAAAAAGAAGAAGTTCCCTGAAACTAGAAATACTCCAAATCTCACAGTTATCTCTACACAGAGATACAAGTCTCTAACCATAAAGACTCCTAATGCACACACAAACCTAATAAGTAATTACTGTTCTACACGTTCCAACTTCTTAAAACAAATGGAAAGCTATTTTCCTTGCATCAAAACCTTCAAAATTCAAAAGGATACAAGCTAGAAACCAAAGATAACATTCATCTATAAGAAAACAGAATTTCACATTCCTTTTCTACAGTCGTCTCTCGATGCTCAAGAACAGATAGCACGCCATACCATCATTCTGGGAAGTCAGATTTCTCTTAATTTGGTGTAAAAATTGTATATTTATGACAAGAAACAAAACTAAACTGCATTTTGCTCCCTGCAACCCCAAAAAGAATCCAGGGCAACAACTATCCCTCCATAAATTGAACCACAAATTATATACTAGTATAGCCTTCTATCACGATGAACAATGTAGATAAGAGAGTTACCATGCGGGGGTCTAACAAGCCATTTTGAATAGGCTTTTTAGTAGATTCATAGTAAAGCCCAAGGTAGACTTCAACTTCAGCTGATTTCAAAATTTCAGACTCTGAGAAGAGAGAAAATTTAATGCTTTTTCTGTCCAACAACAATAAAAACAAAATAGATACAATCAAAATCCAATCATGAAAACATTAACCGCAAACAACATTCAAAAAAACAGAAAACATAATCAAAAAAAAAAATGATCAACAACTACTAACATCTTTCTAGGGCCAACGTCTTCAATGTAGGGCTGTTTGGTGACTTGCAACGAATTTTGTATTCTCTTCATCTTCCTGGGCACCACCCAGAAAACTCAAAAAGGACAGTTTTTTCTGGGGTTTAAGCAGATGCTTACTGGGGTTTATGGGGCGCCAGTGACAACGATGGACGGATTATATATGAAGTATAGAGAAACCCTAAGTGGCCTTAATTAAAAACGAAGGCGGCGAGAGCAAAGTTCGTTCTAGGTTAGTTGGCAAATATTGTTTAGTTTTTTCGCCACCTTTCAAAGGGTTGTGGGTTCGATTCTCACCGCTCTCAATTTTTTAGTTGTTTTTCCTTTAAAAAAAAAAAAAAAAACTTACGGATAAATTAATAAAACAATTCTTCTTATTTATAATTTTTTAATAGGTGTGTAAGCACAAATGAACAACTAATACTATAAAATTAAGGAAATACTATGTTTGTGAGCATTGTGTTATTCCATCACTGTATGTAACTATTTTTTTTTTGGCAATAAGATGTGAATATTATCATACAACTTAATCAACTCAGCAATCTAGTGATCTTTACAATCTAAGAGCATCTAGTGATCTGAATCCCCTTCTAGAAAGATTATTCAGCTTTGAACTAGACCTCCAACGCACTTGCTAAGAAAAAAGAAAAAGAAAGCAAACAAAACCTGTATTAATTACAAATTATCTATATCAAAACTTGGCATCTTCTTGCTTTTCGAGATCTTGTGAACATGCTCGCCCTTTCTCTGCTGATTTTTTTTTTGTATTGTGTTGTTATAAACCTTGTGTCTATATTCAAACCCTTGTACACTCTCTAGTTCCTTGCTTGTCATGCATAATAGATCAAGGCACCAATATTGCAGCTGCTAGTTCCTTGCGAAATTCCCTCCATTTGTCTATTCTTGATCCATCGCATACATTCCTCTACACTTTTTGCTGGGATTGGAATGTCAGATCATCTACTCAGCGCTCCCCGAACCTCAACGATCCAAGTGCAATGTACCAAAAGATGTTGTTGATTCTCTAGCGTAGTCATTGCACACAAACAAAAGTCAGTGTCTCCTATAAGTGAAATTTGTAACTTCATCATCCTCTATGTGAGCAACTTATTTTGGTATGCTAGCCACATGATCACCCTTTGTCTAGGTAGCATAGTAGAAATTCAAATTAGATCTGCTTCCCTCAGTCTAGTCAGTGGTCCCAACATATCAATACTTTATAGTTTATATTTGATGATAAAGTGAAAGAATTGAATGGATTTATAGGCTTTCAATTTCTTCGATATAGATATTTTTTAGAGGAACTTTCACAAATAGCCACTATAATAAACTTAATTATGTTTCATAGCTATAGTTTGCATATTTACGGGTTGTAGCTATAGTTTGAGGAGCCTCGTTTTTATAATTCGCGGATTTGTATAATTCGTAGGTTCGTATAATTCGCAGGTACATTTGTATAATTCAGTTATTTTTGTATAAACTCGAAATAACGAATTTATACAATTACAAACATCGGAAGTGTAAACAAGTATACAAATTTCGAATTATACAAAAGTTATACAAATTCTAAATTATACAAACGTGTGAATTATACAAAACTAAAAAGCTGAGCCGCATAATTATAGTTAAAAATAGGTCGCGAATTGTAATTAAGACAAACTATAGTTATGTTAAGTGATTAACTAGTATATGTTTGCTTGTGTAATCTTTCCAATTTTTTATTCCAGTGTTTAGAATATTTGAATGAATCATATTAATATTTAATTATTTAAAATGTATATCTTGAACCTCTTTATTTGTGAATGACCACAAATTTTCTAAAGTAACATTCCACCATTTAATTATATATAATTTGTGTCAAGTTTTTTTTTTTTTTTTTGCTTAAAATCTGAGGATAGTATACTTTTGTTTGATAAAAGAAATGAAACAATTATGCTTGATAATAATTGTAGAAATAGTTAATAGTGATGGTGGTAAAATATTAGTTGTTATTAGTGGTTAGTTATGATATAGTGGTGCTAGTTGTAACGGTGAAGGTGGTTGGTTGGGGTTGTGATGATTGTCATAATAGAAGTGAATGATTGTGGTGTTGATGGTTGTACCGGTGAAGTTAATTGATGTTAGTATGTAATTGGTGGTGACCGAAGAATGTGTGGTGGTTGATGATGTGTTTGTAATAGTTGGTGACGGTGTTAGTTATGATGATAGAGGTGGTTGATAGTAAAGATTGATCGCATTGATGGTAGTGGCTAATAGTAATGATGTAGGTGGCAACAATGATGTTTGTAATCGAAGAATGTATGATAGTAATTGGTGGCGGTGCTAGTTGTAATGATAGAGTTTGTTGGTAATAAAAAAAAAAGTCTATAGTGATGATAAAGGTTGTAGAGGTGGTTGTGGCTACAAAGACTATAAGAATGGTGCTAATGAATATAATTATAATGATTGAGGAGGTAAGTGTAGTAACACTTGAAAGTAATGGTTAACAATTATGATATCAGATATAGTTGATGATAAACAAGGATAATGGTGGTTGACAATAATGATGGTCATGATGGCAGATGTGGTTAGTGGTGGTGCCGAATGATTACGAATAGAGTGATAATAAATATTATCCATACAAAATACTATTTAATAATATTAATTAAAACTATGTTATAGATTTCTACTATATAGAAGCATGATAAATTAAGACGACCAAGGCTATATTTGTAATTTTACACAATATCCAATTTCTATTAGAGATTTCCCAACACAGAGACAACAACATATGTCTAGAAACATCCATACGTCTCCATCACTATTTTTTAGGCTTTCAAGAATGGTCTGTTTCTTTATCATCTCAAGAACTTTTTGTAAGCTGAAGCAATAGAGATTTGAAAGGCTTTGAATCGGTCTTTATGAATTAATTGATCAATGATTAGTATTTTATTAAATGCAAATTTTATGGTGCAAATATTGCAAAAAGAAGATAACAATATTGTGGAAAATAGATATCACTTGTGAAAATATATGAAGATCGATAAACTTTTTCAAAGATATAAGCATTTTATAAATTCCTCGAACACGGAATGTTTTAACTCATAATCTAACACAATTCTTTATTTCCTTGTTGCATAGAATTTTTTGGAATTCAACTTTCTCAATTTGAGTTGCAAACGACACATTTATGTCGTATGAACATTTGAAACAAATTATTAAATAATGTCTTGAAATTGTTTATTGGAAAAAATAGTTTAAAGTACAGAAATTTCATACACTGCAGGCTATTTACATCCTATCCCGAAAGTTTTCTCAATTACAAAAGTCCCAAATTTTTCATTGCTTTCGAATACATTTATTGGTTGTTTGATACATTGCAAATGATACATTACTTCTTGCGGAAATGAATTCGAGGGGGGATAAGTATTTCTCCGAGAGGGGATGGCTGTAGGAATAGGAATGTATTCGGGATGAGACTTTTGTAATTTTCTTAAATGTTAAGAAATTTTAGAAATAATGATATATTAAATTATATTGGGCCCGTATCACGGGCCTTAAATTATCTAGTATATTAATAATAAAACCCTGATTTTGAAATAGGTAGAAAGTCAAGTGGAACTCAAAAGTTAAAATCATAAAACCCTAACAAAATCCTAGCTCAACAGAAGCATAGCAAAATGAAGAGGGTATCAGCTAAAGTTGAATCTACAATCCCAATCTCTCTCTCCGCCGCAGCAAAATCCCTCTCCAAATTTGCTGCATCAGACCACGAAGCTTCACATGCTGTTTCCTTATATCTCCAAGGTGCTGCTGATTCATTCAACAAGCTTGTTAAGATTCAGCAGAAACTCAGTGTGAAAAAGGAGCCTGATGTCAAAGTTGAAGAAATTTCAGAAAAGAATAATCGGGATGTGGGTTTAAAGGTTGAAAGTACAGTGAAGAATGAAGATATCCCAAATGGGTTCCGAGAAAACAAGAAAAGCAAGAATCTTGTCAAGGAAGAAAACCCGGAAGCTGAGCCTAAGGTCAAAAATTCATCAAAAAATGATAAAGTGAAGGGTCATAAGTTGATCAAGACTGAACTCGATATAGGGGAAGAAGAGATGGAAAAATCCAACAAAAATGAGCTGGAGTTTGTTAAAATAGATAGGGAGCTGGAGTTGAAGGAAGTTAAGGAAGATGGTATGACGAGTAGAGATAATAATAATAATAAGAAGAAGAAGAAGAAGAAGAAGAAAAAGAAGGATAGTGGTGCTGGTGACAGTGAACACGAGGTGGGGAAGGTGCAAGAAGATGGGAAGAGTATGGATCCTGATGCTGGTTCTGCTTCAGCAGAGCAGAGTAGCAAGAAAAAGAGTAAAAAGAGAAGAATTGAAGGTGATGAGTAATTGAATTTAGTTGAGTCTAGTTGCTGTTGTTGCTATTATTGTTGAGGATTAGAGTTAGTGCAACACCTGCGGAAATCCTCTCCCTTGCGTTTATCATTGCTAGAGCTGTATTAATATATCGTTTCAAGTAATTTTGTCGAGGTATGATTCAAATTTGATATGGTCTACATATCAGAATGAATTTAGGATTCAAACTATTTTTTTTTTAGTATAGGTAGCATTTTTCGGATTCAAACTATATTACAAGCAGAAGCATATGGTTGTATCCATTGAGCAAATCAAAGCTAACATGTTTTTGTTCATTTCCGTTTCTTCACATTATTTAAATTTGTGTAACTTCTTTGCTAATTATTGGAGATTGTTGTTGGTTGGTTAAGTGGTGGTTATTCACTTGTATGACTCAATAGCACACTTTTGGATATGCTTTTCCCACTTCTTCCTAGTTCTCACATGCTGAACCCTTGAAAGTTGTAGCTAGGTTGTCCATTAGCTTCAGTCGAAGAGGAAACGGAAAAGAATGCAAGTTTTAAAGGAGTTGTTCAGTTAACTTCAGAACCAGAGAATGTTTTATCGAATCTGTTTTTCTATGTTAACATAGTCTGACTGCCTTCTTTGAGCTAAAGGATTTGAATTGAGCAATTCAACAAGGAGCAAGAGTTCACTTGGGATGAATATGCTGGTTGAACTGCAAGCTAGTCAATGTTTCACATTCATGTAAACCCATTAACATGTTTAAACAAGAAGCTATCATAATGTACATTATCAGCAAGAGTGGGTAAGACAGTTGAGATTTCTCCATTCTTAATTAGAGGTCTTTCGTTTGATATTGCTCCATCTCCACAGGACAAAGCACCAGACTCGTAAATATGTTTTGTAAGCACTTTCCTGAAATCAAAGTTACGACTTAGACATAGTAAAGAATCAAACATGTGAGATAGAGAGGTGGCACATCCAGATAATTAGTTGAGTTTGACAATAAGCAGTAATGGCGAAAATTCACTGGTTAGTGTAAGCATAGCTTGGCAATATCAAATGTACAAGCAACAGAAATCATGGTAGGGTGAGGGGAGAAGGGGAGGAGGAGAGTAACCTCAACTAAAGAAGAGAGAACTTTGAACTCCAAGAAATGGCAGAAAACATATATAAATTTGTATGTTTTAGTATTCTCAATGTATGATTGTTGGCTTCTAATCTCTGGATCCGCCCATGGCTTTTTAATCTCTGAAAAGGCAAGCTTATTAGCATCTATAACTATCATTTTATTCTTGATTTTATTGCTTCTCTAATATGAGTTTCCTTTACTCCATTTGATAAATTTTAGTACTAATTTTTGTTGTTGGGAGTTTTTATAGCTTTCCTGTTTCAACTCCAACAGTTCTTTATAACTACTAAGTACTTAGGAGGATGCAACTTCTAAATTTATACTTCTTGGGTCAAATAAAAAAAGATTAACTCAATAGTGAAGGTAACTAACTATATGAATTGAAATGGTTGCTGCTTGCGGGGAGCTTGTACGTGACACTGGGAGAGGAGTACATGGTGAGTTTATCTCCTTTACGGACATTGTGAGTTTTCTTCACTTGAAACCATGGTATCTCTTTGCTAGCCACTCCATCATAACTCCATTTATATCCATCCCAATGTCCAAACACTGTTTCTGTTCGAAAAAAAGTATGTGCAAGTATGTTGAAAATTTAAGTAAAAAAAGTGTAATTTATGTACTTGGCTCGTAAAAAAGAATCAGTATGACACGTGAAGGGTACTTATCCTATTTCTTATAGAAAAGAGAAATTTGCCATTGGAATTCATGAGATGAACTTGGTTGCTACGTTTAATGTTGTAGTTGTCGATTCTATAAACAATTGTCCTTTTTATAATGCATGAAAGCATCTTCTCCATTTGAACTCTAAATATATATGTTGGAAACTTGATTTGTTTTTTCAAGTTAGCTACTGTCAGTTGTTGATTGATTTGTTGTGTGGGTATATTTGCATTGACTTAATACTTTTGCAGATGTGTAGATTCCTTTTAAGATCACATCTCCTCCATTTGGACTCTAAATATGTTCATCTAGTTATAGCATGTTAAACTTATATTTGATAGTAATATATTTTACTTACTTGACGTTTGCAAGGTGTATGGCTTGTGTTTTAGTTTTTTTGTCTAAACATATATCTACTGTAGACCTTGGATAGTGGATAGGCATAGCAAGTTGGGAAGTGTGCTGCTATAAGCTTTGCATTTGTGTCCTATTTTTTTAATAACCGTGGTGTTCGAGCTAGCGTGTGCACCTCAACTATTTCCATGGGTTGAAGAGGAAAAGCTGCTGGAAGAAAAGAAACGAAGAAGAAATAAAAAGAAAATGGAAAGGAATAAGAAAATAATAAAATTAATTTTTAAAAAATGAAATACACACGTGCAGCGCCTATGTTTCATCACTTTTACACAAATCTAATGGAATTGTTTGGGTTGTGCACCTCACTAATTCCATGAGTACATTTCATGTCCTGTGATTATCATATTTCCTTGCATTTGTCCGATATCTGGTCTGTCATGGAATGCATTAAACAAACTATATTACTCAATACTTATGCAAAGATTAAGTTTTTAGCACCTTTAGAAATTGTAAATCTGGATTTTTGATGTTAAGACCACAGTAAGCGAACTACTTCAAACACGGAATATGGCCTACAAAGGATTATCTTAAACGGTTGCACTTGCTAAGAGGTTCTGTGACAGCTTTTCATATAGAAAATGATCTTTTATAGAGTCATCTGCAGACCAAATAAAGATACCATGAAGTGTTCCCTGACTCTTTAGTATGCTGCATGCATCAAAGAATCCATGTCTAGGAGACAAGCCACCACTGTTGTCAGTTCCAAAGCTAACTAGAATCTTGCCTCCTTTATAGTTATACATCTGAGTTTCAAAGTAGTGTAGGAACTGAGGAATGGTTGTGCCCTTTTCATAGGCATAAAATTGGAAGTTGACATAGTCTATTAGATGACCGTACTTTCTCCAGAGTGCTAAATAGTGCACCTGCACTGAATCATCTGCATATGGGGCTATTGATGTGTAAGTGACGACATTGTTCTGTTTAAGATAGTACAACAGTCTCCCAATGCACTCGGCGAATGTATCTGGATCTGCATTGAAGTGTTCATAATCTATATCTATTGCGTCTAGGTTATACTCTTTCACTATCTTGGTGATTGAATATATTGCATTTCTCACCCAAGAAGTAATTGAATAAGGAGTGAAGGTGGCATTTTTACCATTCACTGTATCACCACCGAGACTCATTCCTACCTTAACGTTCTTATGCTTAGCCTTGATGGAAGAAATATGAGAAGGGGTGAGGTTATCAGTGTCCCAATAAACCAGAAAGTCACCATTAGTGGGTTCTGGTGATTTTGTGTTCGTGTAGTCTATAGCGAAGGATAGGAGGAAGTGAAACTCAATATTTGGATTAATTGGGACGTCAGAGAATGTGACATTCTTGCCCTCAGCTCCAATGTATTCTCTGAAAACCCCAGGACAGAATGCTGGAACTGCCTTGATCGTAGGGAAAATGTTGAAGAGAGCTTGAAGGACAAGAAGAGAGATGCAGAATTTTAAGGACTTCATGATTTGTTGTAGTTGGAAGGATCCCTTGTACTTCTTATTGGTATTTAACCAAAGTAGATGCCTATTAAAATATTTCTCCTTCAACAAGGCATTTGTTGTATGCATTGCCGACTACCCTATAAGGTTTAGATTCTATTTGTTCTTTTGTGAGTTTTGTCTCTTTTAAGGACCTGGTTTTGTAAGCATCCATACTATTGATAGAGATTATGTCTCAGCTGGAAGCCAATCATTGTCTTTCTTGGCATTTCTAAGGACGGCTTAATTGTTTCTTCTTAGGTAAGTGATCGAATTTGGACAGTTTATATGACAACTTGTGGGGTATGAATGCTTTGAACGGCTAATACTGCATTGTCTTTTTCTTGTTTGTAAAGAATAAGCTGGAATAAGCTATTCCGTAGGATGTTTGAAAGGCTTGTGCATAGACACTAAATGGTGGTTCTTCACTTGAATAACATAGCAGCACAATTTTGGAGAGCTTTTCTCACTTCTATCTAATTTTCACATGATATTGAAAGTTAAACCAGGTAAATCCGTATGCCTAGATATATTTCGTGCCAAATGCATTGAGAGTGATGATGTAGATGAAGCAAAGTGCAAGGGTTTGGGAAAATACAGGACATATGCTGGTGGGACTGCAAGCTGGTCAAGGAACTTGTACGTTTTACTTTCTTTATGCAAGATACTGAACAGAGTGCTTGCTTTTGAAACCGGAAAATTCTTAGTTGTGTATTTTCTAGGCGACTAATTCAAGGCATAATAATGGAAACCAAGTGCCTGTTAGTCTTAACCTTTATATTAACGCATGCTACTGCATTTTATAACATATCTGTACTCAGGTAGAGGTGCTGTAACACGTCTACATGCTTAGACTTGAATAGAGCTGCTGGTCAGTCTAATTGACATGTTTTGCGTTTTGGTGAAATGCTTCGTGTTAGTCCTTTTAGTGTTCCAAACTATATTTTAAAACATAATTATTTTTCTGTGAATCGTAAGCTTTAGCACATAATCGTAAATCTGAACTTGTTTGCATCAATATTTTGATTGTAAGACCACAATACAATTACAATCTCATACATGTCTTATTTCCTAGAGAAGTCTCCGAAATAAGAAATAACATTCTAGCATTCCAATTTTTATCTTTTGTCATGGCCTACAAAATATTGCCTTAAATAGATGCAAGATATCTAAGCTGCACTTGCTAAGAGGTTCTGTGACAGCTTTTCATATCGGAAATGATCCTTCATAGAGTCATCTGCAGACCAAATAAAGATACCGTGAAGTTTCCCCTGGCTCCTTAGTATGGTGCATGCATCAAAGAATCCATGTTCAGGAGACAAGCCGCCAATATTATTAGTTCCAAAACTCACAAGAATCTTGCCTCCTTTATAGTTACATCTCTGTGTTTCAAAGTACTGCAGGAATTGAGGAATGGTTGTGCTCTTCGCGTAAGCATAAAATTGGAAGTTGACATAGTCTATTAGATGACCATACTTTCTCCAGAGTGCTAAGTAATGCACCTGCACTGAATCATCTGCATATGGTGCTATTGATGTGTAAGAGATGACATTGTTTTGTTTAAGGAAGTACAACAGTCGCCCGATGCACTCTGCAAATGTATCTGGATCTACATTAAAGTGTTCATAATCTATATCTATTGCATCCAGGTTATACTCTTTCGCTAGCTTGGTGATTGAATATATTGCATTTCTCACCCAAGATGTAATCGATGTAGGAACAAAGGTAGCATTTTTACCGTTCACTGTATCACCACCTAGACTCATACCTACCTTAACATTTTTATGCTTAGCCTTGATAGAAGAAATATGAGAAGGGGTGAGGTTATCAGTGTCCCAATAGATCAGGAAGTCACCATTAGTTGGTTCTGGTGAAATTGTGTTTGTGTAGTCTATAGCAAAGGAGAGGAGGAAGTGAAACTCAACGTTCGGATTAATTGGAACATCAGAAAATGTGACATTCTTGCCTAGAGCTCCAATATATTCTCTGAAAATTACAGGACAGCTTGGTGAAACTGTCGCGGTTATACGTGAAACGGTCAAGAGAGTTTGAAGGACAAGAAGGGAGATGCAGAATTTGAAACACTCCATGATTTTTTGCAGTTTGAAGGATTCCTTGTACTTCTTGTTAGTATTTAACTAAAACTGATGCCAATATTTAAAGTAGACATTTGTTACATGCTGCTCCAAACCATCATTTAAGGCTTGATTTCTGGTTGTTCTTTTGTGAATTAACATTTCTATTGCAGACCTGATTTGGTATTTGGTAAAGCATCAATATAGTTCTAAAAAAATGATGTGTTAGCTGGAAATTTGGCAGTGTATTGCTTGGCATCTTCTACAGACGGCTTAAAGTTTTAATAATCTAAAATGTAAATTATATATGGACCTTGAAGTAGTCTAAGTTACTTGTAACAATCTATTTGGCCTTCAATTTTGTGGTTGAAGTAGTCTTGCTGCATTTGCTTTTGCATTTGACAGCAAAATAAAATTCGCAAGTCATAAGTGCAGTGACACAAGTTATGTCTGAAGGCATAAGGCAAAAGAAATTAAGCTTAATGCATAAGTTTAGTGACGCAAGTTATGTTCTAAGACATAAGTTCAATAACACAAATCAAGCACAATCAAACTAATAAATGTATATTAACTTGAAAAATAGACTTAAATTGATTCAATTTCGATTTTAACAAAAAAAATTGACCCAATTAGCGATGCATAATCACCCTACCCCTAATATTAATTCTTACATAATTAATTTCTGCATTATTAATTTCTTTGAACCAAATGATCTCTTATAGAACGTAACATTGCGTAAAACAACCTTAGTGAATTTTTCTCTACAAAAGCAATCCGTTCCTTTGAGGCAAAGAAAGGTTATCTTCAAGTGACAAATATACGAAAAATAAATATAAATATGAAGAAATTTCTAAAATATCTTTTAATACTTCTTATTAATCATTATTTTTATATGCGTGCTAAAAGTTTAAAAATCATTTATTATGGAACGGGGGGAGTATTTGGTAGATAGTTTAAGTGTATTCTAATGTAGTATTAGTACTGTTAATAACACAATTGTCTCTCAAGATCTTCTTCGTATCCTTTCTATCATATTGGTGAAAGGAATGTTTTTTAAAAAATTAAAAATTACGCAATACATGTTAATTTCAATACAACAAAAAAATTAGTGCGTTAATTAATTATCTGTAAAAGCAAATGAAACAAGAAGATTAATATCATTAAAAGGTGGTTATTATGTTCAAGTAATCTAAACATCCAAGAATATTTCCTTTTTGTCCATATGAAGCAAAGAATGTGTATCAAACAAATAGTAAATTTCTTATATAAAAAAACATATGCATGTTTGTTTCATTAATGTTCTTCTTAATTTCTTTATATCAAATTAATCTCAATAGATTAATTAAAGATGATATTAATAAGCAAATTTAGAATAACATTAATTATTTTTGTCATATGTTTTATCTTTCTTGCTTCAGGTTCGGAGGTTTCCATCAAGCCCACAAGTGAGAGCCTTTCAACAAAAAAGAAGGTATGATAATATATTTAAGAGAAAATTTCATAAATAACAAAGATAATAGACATAATAAGGCTCTATAGCTATAATTTCAATAATTGCGTTAACTATAGTTCTGTTTGCTACGGAGGCTCCAATTTGTATATTTCGCGAATATACAAACAGGGCAAGTATATACAAATTCTGTATTTATACATTTATGATTTTTTCAGAACTGCGTTTGTATATTTTGTTTGTCAATATACAGACATGGTAGTTTATTATGAATTTTTCATAAATCGTATACAAATAGCTAGGGTAAGCATATACAAATTCTGAATTTATACAATCAGGAACCAAATTATACAAATTCTAGATTTATACAATCATGAACCGAATTATACAAATTCTGAATTTATACCATTAGAAAACTGAATAGCATAATTATATTCACATGAGTGACAATACGTTATGTCTTGACAATTAATTTTTTCAGGAAAAATGCACCTATTTTGTGACAATAGAGACAACATGTACAAAAGGTGCAGACACCACAAATCATGTAAGTCTAAGGTTTGGTGATGAAAATTCCAATGACATTTTAGTGAACCATTTGAATTCTAAACATGTTAGAAGAGTTGATCCATTGGAACCACAAGTTCTTGATGACATCCCAAGAAAACCATTTCAATCTTGCATGATTGATCAATTTCAAGTCACTGGTCAATGTGTTAAATCACCAATTTGTTATCTATATCTTAAATTGGCTGGAAGTGATGATTGGCGTCCTGGTTTTGCTCAAGTTCAAGTCCTACAAGGACCTCATTTTAGCTCAAATATGTTTTATTTTCGACGATATTTGCCTCGTCGCGTATGGCATGGATTGGACCTTTGTGAGACACAAGTGACACCTTTTGGGTTAAAACGCAAGAGAGATGTATTTGGAGACAAAGGTCCGTAGACTTTTATGTGTCTTGTGAAAATTATGAAAATAAAATACGATGATTTTAAACTTGTAATGTACTTTGAGTAATTGAAATTGTATGTATAGAGATAGATTTTCCGTTTTAAAATCACATTTCGTGTAAAAGGAAGTAATTTGAATCATTGTTATTTGATTCAGATTTGTTCTAAAAAGTTAAGGTACTTCGATTTGTTTGTTGACATGGACAAAGCCAGGGAAAACCTCTGGAATTGTTTCGGTATTGAATATATAAGAATTCCAAATCGAATCTCTTTAGAAAGAAAATCTTTTGTCTCATGGTAGTCTGTTCCAGTTTCCTTACGAAACTTCCATTATATATTGGGTTAGTCATACACTATACATTTTTTTAATGATTCACATGACATCATCAAATGAATAATGATACAAGTCTTGGATAGGAATCTACAACGCACTAGAATACCTTCATTGGCGATCCTTTACTATATCAACATTAGGGATCCTTGAAACATGTGAAATTTTACATTGGTAAAATATACATAAATTCTGATAAAGCATGTAGAGAAACCACAACAATTTGGAACAAAAAAAAACAAGGTTTAAAATGAGAAAATGATTTGAAAAATGTAGAGAAACCAACAACAATTTGTGAGGAAAGAGCAACTTTTTTGCTCTTTTTTTTTTTTTTTAAAAAAAGAACTTCCAATTAGTAGATTACCTATTAATTCTCCGTTCTAATTCTCAACCTTCATATCCTGATATCTAGGGACATGTCTTTGGTGAAGTTGCGTTATATCCTGCCTAATCACTTAATCATAATATTTCTTAGACCCAATTACTCTGCTCATTATCCAACTCACTACAACCAACCTCTCATACCTCTTTACCAAAGCATCTACATAATCATTTCACCTCACTTCCCACATCTTGTCCTTCACAATCCACCTTATACCAAATATCATCAGTCTTAATATTACCTTTCTTGACGTATCCACACATCCAGCTCATCATTCTTATCTCTATTACTCTTATTTTCTCAATATAAAAAATTTGATTAACCAACACTCTATTCTGTATAATCAATCTAACCATCATCCCCTAAAACTTATATATCAAAATATAGGATTAAATATTGTCAAAATATTAATAAATATTACGCTCCTTAAATTTACAATCATCATTTTGAACAAGTCTAAAGGGTGCAGTTTTAATTTCCATATCCCCACCACCACTCTTACCCTCGTCTTTATCTCTCATAAGTAATATTTATCTATATAAGTATACTTTTAAAATAATATTTTTTATTTACATATCGATGATCAAAAAGTAAATAAAAAATTCACTTTATCATTTACTTTTCTTGCTGACGTAAATAGAATTTTTGTACTTAGAAGTATTAACTATAGATCCCTAATTTGACCCACTCAAAGAGAGACACATTAAATTGATGAACAATAACAGAAGTAGAAATGCTGACATTGCTGAAATATTTGTAGATCAACCACTCAATTTGGCTATCATAACGTCACGTTTTTTTTGTTTTTTTTGGGACATGTCATAAATACTCTTCATTTATTATTTGTACTTCTTGTGTTTATTTGGTATAACACCATTTATTATATTAAAAAAATAATTTTTTAATTTTATTTGCTTAATTTTTAAAAATTAAATTATTTTTTTCGTAATTCAATTTTATTTATTCATTTTGAACTTTATATGTCTGTTTAAAATAATAATTAATATAAGTATTTTATCATAGTAATGATATTAATTAATGTATAGTTTTAAACCTTGAGAAATGATTTGGAGAAAAAATAATTAATGTTGAGGATAAACCTTTAAAAAAAATTGTATTTTTGTGATTTAGAATACTGAGCAAGTAAAAATAATTAGAGGGAGTAATTTATCACTTAATTGCTAATTACTTTTATTATTAATAATGGTCATTTTTAAAATATTTAATTTATTATATTTAAAAAATGATTATTTTTTAAGAAATTTGTCAAGTCAATACTAAATGTCAAACAAATAAAAATAAGGGGAGAAAGTATTACTTAACCTTACTACGTCGCCAATAAGGGAGTTCCTTTAATAAGGTCACAAGACCTTGTATCGTTTTTATATATTTGGAGGAAAATATATCAAATGTACCTTGATATATTTAAATCAAATACATAATCCAATTAATTGGATGAGCTATTACCTCCCCCTCCTAATTATCATCATAGATATCAGGTGCGCACATATATATGGAATCAAAAAATATATTGAGTCCGAAGGGTAGGGGTTTTCATCGGGGCTCGAGAGATGAAATAAATAGGGCCCCATGAGTTTGAAATTCATTGATAGGAATTTACACGAAAAGGGACGAGGAATTCTCAATGAAAAAAGTAAAATTGAACATGAAAATAATTTTTCATCAGACATTTTCTTTTCTGTTATTACTTGTTCTGATTCTACATATTGATCGTTTTGAACTAAAAGTAAAATTTTGGATGGAATATCCACATTATATATAATACTTTTACTCTCAATAGTTATATACAAGTCTATAAAACAGAGAAAATGCAGGATGTCCATGACATGTATGTGTCGGATGAATCAAATCCTCATTGAATTTTATTTTTTCATTTGATGAGGCTCACACATGTTCTCCAGTACGCCCCGTAAATACTCCACATAAATGAGAAGTTTTTAGTGTTAAATGAGTACCTGATTCTCCAATCGATTGACGTGCAATAGAACCTACAACTTTCCTCAATTCAACCATGTCGCATGAGTGTAGGATTACGACCATATAACATAATCGACAGATTTAAAATATACTCTTCCAAGTAAAACGAGTGGTCATACATTTTGGTGATGATAAGAGTAAATATCCAAATGGGACTCTTATATAACCTAAACTAACTTTAAAAAATTAATTACCAAATAATAATGTGATGATATTACTATAAAGTGATTTGACTTTTCATACATTTTGTAAAAGTATAACTCTCTAGTTCAGATATTTATATCTCTTTCTTTACTTTTCTATAGGCCCTAAATTTCAAAAAAGCTGTGTAGAAGTTATCAAGTTGTGAGAAAATTAGAGTAAACAGCACCACTCTCTGGTGAAATTCATCATTATGCATTCTGGCTTAATTAATGAATGAATGAAGTTGTTATATCTCCAATTTTTCATCAGATGATGGAGATATTTACAAAAAAAGAGTTTTAAGTTTTAATTTATATATTAATAAAAAAAGAGATTGATCACATAATTAATATATTTATTAAGTACTTCTTCTGTTCATTTTTTATTTATCAGGTATTAACATGGCACGCTTTTTGAAAAATAATAGATAAAATGATAATTTTACTATATTATCCTTTGAATATAATAAATTCAATAATCTAGGAAATGTATTGAAACTAAAAGCCTGTTTGGTATTATCGTAGGAAGGCCCAATACACTTAATTTAAGGAAAAAACACTTTTTTTTCAAAAATAAGGTGTTTGACAAATCAATAAAATTATTTTTGAATGGAAGCAAAAATAGTTCTTTTTGTTGTTGGAAAACGCTAAAAAATTGTGCTTTGAAAAAACAAAAGTAGAAACACAAAATAATTTTTTTCAAGACCAAAATATCTCTACAGTACCATATGTACATATTTATCAATATATCCCTTGTATTTATTTATTTTTGTGGTGGATTAAATTTGCGAAATAATTTTAAATATATTTTGCTTGATATTTTTAATTATATTTAAATCATCATATTAATATTATATCAACTTTAATTTTTTAATTAGACTATGTGAAATATTGATTGAAAATTTGAATATGTATGCTTTAATTTTATAAAAATAAAAATGTGATTAAAATATTTATCATAGATATTTAAAATAGTTTCTTTCTATAAATAATCTTAATATTTAAAGTGCATTGATACTTGTCATTTCCTTCATTTGACTCTCAAAAGTACTTTTTTTTTTTAATCCAAACACAATTTACTTATCAAAAATACTTTTCAAATGAATTAATCAAACACAAATTATTTTTTCAAAAGCATTTTCTAAAAAATTATTTTTAAAAAGTGCTTCTAAAAATAAGCGGGTTTTAACAGCAATGTCAAACATGCTCTAACTATAGTTAATAATGAGGATGATTAGAAACTAACTGATTTTTATCTCTTAATTTTCTAAAATAAATAAATAAAATGGACATCTACTTTTAATACAGGGAACAAATAAAAATAGACATCTCTTCATTTTCACTTATTCGATTTAAAAAATGAAGAGATAATTATCATTTTATACCTGTTTACCTTATTATCAAGTACTATATCATTTTCAATTAATTCTTCAACATATTGTAGTTTAGGGGTGATATAGTAAAATTATCATTTTATTTGTTGCTTCTTAAGGGATATAGCAACTTAAATATGGATAAGTAAATATAAACGGAGGTGCCCATATATATAGAGTCAAAAGATATATTGAGTCCAAATGATAGGGGGTTTTCATTGGGGATCGAGAGATGAAATAAATAGGACCCCACGAGTTTGAAATTCATTGACGGGAATTCGTACGAAAAGAAACGGGAAATTCTCAATGAAAAAAGTGCTATCTAAAATTGAACATGAAAATAATTTTTCATCAAACATTTTTTATTACGTGTTCTTATTCTACATATTGATTGTTTTGAACAAAAAGCAAAATTTTGAATGGAATGTTCACATTATGTATATTACTTTTCCTCTCAATAGTTATATACAAGTCTATAAAACAGAGAAAAGACAGGATGTCCATGACATGTATGTGTCGGATGAATCAAATCCTCTTTGAATTTTATTTTTTCATTAGATGAGGCTCACACATGTTCTCCAGTACGCCCCGTAAATACTCCACTGATATGAGAAGTTTTTAGTGTTAAATGAGTACCAGATTCTCCAATCGATTGACGTGCAATAGAACCTACAACTTTCCTCAATTCAACCATGTCGCATGAGTGTAGGATTACGACCATATAACATAATCGACAAATTTAAAATACTCTTACAAGTAAAACGAGTTTGAATAGAGATTGATTGTTCCACGGAAGATTATGAATTGATTTACAAGTCCAATATCAAATATCTTGATTTTTAGTGGCAATACATTGTGAACACATATATATCATATGTGAATACACAATCAATTAATGGCTGACTAAAAACTCTTTCATATCATCCCATTTCGAGGGCTTAAAGAAATATCTAGTGTGGTGCCAAAATTCATTCGATGTACATGCAATAATGTGTTGAACTACTTCGACAAGTTTGTTAGTGAGATAATTAACGTCTGATGTTCGTACGTATACACAAACTCTTTTATGGAGTTCGTAGCAAGAATTCTAAATGATGTATTTTGTTAGAGATAGTCCTTCGTGCAAATTACTTTGAATAGGTAAATCAATTATTTGTCCTTGAAGATCCGACATAAATCCTCTCATACCTACTAATTAATGTACTTGAGATGTGCATTTCCTCTAGCTCCCAAAGAAAGACATTATATGAACCGGATGGATTTGAATTCATTTCGGCTAAATTTGACTTTGCGCTAGAAAATTCTACATCGAAGATAAAATGTACCCTAACATTTCAAGCATTTTCATTTGAGATTATAACTATTTTTCTTTCTTGTTTTAATTTGAAAATATTTAATCAAAGTCTAATTCATCCTCATAAATAAACATTTACCATGAAATACCTTCTTAGCTAACTGCTTAACTTAAGTACTCAACTCCAAAATGTAGTTATCAGGGTGAAGATAGTCCAAAACTAATTATATATCATTTCATTGGGAATCTTGACAATCCCCCGCATATTCAAACCTCCTCAATAACTAAAGCGTAAATAATATAATATGAATGCTCAATATTACTGAATAAGTAATTGAAATGAGTCTGACTCTAACACCAGAAATGAACCTTACACCTTGTGCAACTCCAATAACTAGCTCTTAATTAGGATGATAAAAGATCACCAATTATCCATTCCATATCCAAATGGGATTCTTATATAACCTAAACTAACTTAAAAAAAAATTAATTACCAAATAATAATGTGATGATATTACTATAAAGTGATTTGACTTTTCATACATTTTGTAAAAGTACAACTCTCTAGTTCAGATATTTATCTCTTTCTTTACTTTTCTACAGGGCCTAATTTTCAAAAAAGCTGTGTAGAAGTTATCAAGTTGTGAGAAAATTAGAGTAAACAGCACCACTCTGGTCAAATTCATCATTATGCATTCTGGCTTAATTAATGAATGAATGAAGTTGTTATATCTCCAATTTTTCATCAAATGATGGAGATATTTACAAAAAAGGAGTTTTAAGTTTAAATTTATATACTAATAAAAAAAGAGATTGATCACACAATTAATATATTTATAAAGTACTTCTTCTGTTCATTTTTTATTTATCAAGTATCAACTTGACACACTTCTTGAAAAATAATAGATAGAAAAATAATTTTATTATGTTATACTTTGAATATAATAAATTCAGTAATATGGGAAATGTATTGAAACTATGAGTTTGTTTGGTATTACTGTAGGTTGGCCAAACACACTTATTTTGAGGAAAAAATATTATTACTTTTTTAAAATAAGGTGTTTGGCAAATCAATAATTATTTTTTTGAATGGAAGCAGAAGCATTTTTTTCTATTATTGGGAAAAAGCTAAACATTAGTGTTTTTAAAAAAATTAGAAGCAAAAGCACAAAATTATTTTTTCAAGACCAAAATATCTCTTCCATATATACATATTTATCAATATATCTATTATATTATTTTTTTTGTGGTGGATTTAATTTGTGAAATAATTTTAAATTTATTTTGCTTGATATTTTTAATTATAATTAAATCACCATATTAATATTATATCAATATTTAATTTTTAAATTAGACTATGTGAAATATTAATTGAAAATTTGAATATGTATGTTTTAATTTAATAAAAATAAAAATTTAATTAAAATATTTATGATAGATATTGAAAGTAGTTTCTTTCTATAAATAATCTTAATATTTAAAGTGCATTGATACTTGTCCTTTTCCGTCATTTGACTCTCAAAAGTACTTTATAATTTTTTTTATCCAAACACAATTTGCTTATCAAAAATACTATTCAAATGAATTAATCAAACACAAATTGCTTTTTCAAAGCATTTTTCTAAAAAGTTAATTTTAAAAAGTGCTTCTAAAAATAAGCGGTTTTTAGCAGAAATGTTTGATTTTTATCTCTTAATTTTCTAAAATAAGCAAATAAAATGGACATCTACTTTTAATATAGGAAACAAATAAAAATAGACATCTCTTCATTTTCACTTAATTTGATTTGAAAAATCAAGAGATAATTTATCATTTTATATTTGTTTTACCCTTATTATCAAGTACTATATCATTTCAATTAATTTTTCAACATATTGTAGTTTAGGGGTGATATGTTTTATTTGTTACTTCTTAAGGGATATATCAAGTGAAATATGAACAAGTAAATATAAACAGAAGAAGTACTTTTTCATTAATTTACTCCACTCATCTCAAAATACTTGTTATATTTTTAATTTACACATTCCTTAAAATATTAATTAGGAGGAATATTTGACTATTTTTATTCATATTTATGCCTGATATAATCACTCTTCAACTTCATTAAATATTTAACATTATTTTTGTATCATAATTGAGGTGTTTGTAGTATTCAAAAATAATTACTTCTAAGGGTAAAATGAGAAATAAATAATTTTTTCTTATACTTTTAAAATAATAAATATTTTTAATTAGGACCGCAAGTATTTTAAAATGGAGAAAGTGTAAGTCAAGATGACATTAAATAATTTTATCCCATTTTGCCCTTAATATTAAATGTTGTTGAAAGTAATCGATATTAATACGCAACCAAATATTTAGTATAAAATTGAAGAATTCAAACAAATGTTCATTATTGGTTGATATTATGATTTTCAAATACTTGAT
>JAJOOR010007565.1:0-26834 GCA_036250505.1 Solanum acaule | reverse complement strand
ACTATGAAAAAGTATAAGAAATATTTAAAAATTATATCAAAGTAAATATTTTTATGTATAAAATAAAATTTTAAAATTATATATATAATGTCGGGTTGATTTGGTCTCGGGTTGGTTTTTTTTAGTTAAAACCAAACCAACCTAAATATAATCGGGGGGTTTTTTCCAATACCAAACCAAGTCAAACCAACCACTAGTCGAGTTTTTTTTCTCGATTTGCAGTTTAGTTCGGTTTTCGGTTCAGTTTTGTACACCCCTAGTTCCACCTATAAATTCCTTATTAAGCTATAAACTAAATGGGCTTGGAAATAAGGAAAAAGATAAACGGCGTTTGGATATTAATTATTAATCGAGTAATATTTGAAAAAAATTAAAACTATATATAACCAAAAAAGAAAATCCAAACGGGACTCAGCTTTATCTCTATTTTATTGTTTTCATAAATTATACTGAAGACCACTTGGATTAAGCTAATTACAGCCAGAAAATTGTGGGTAATTTAATATAATAATAACTATACTAATATTTAATGTACAACATAAAAAAATTGGTAAATGGGAAGAAGAGTTGAACATGAAAGATAACAAAGGCTGGCAATGTATATAAAGGAAAGGACATGTTAGTTTTTATTTTTGGATAATTTTGTCGATCAACATGCGCCTAATGATATGGATTGGCTATGACTCCTTTCCTTCCTTTCATCTTATAATAATGTTTTTATAATATATGGTTTATATTTGCTCTCCATAATCTATCAAGATTTTGCTGGATTCCTTGTCTTTACCCACCTAATTCTTTAAAAAATAATCACAATATTATTGCAAACTTACTCTTCCATGGGTTATTATCTTCTTCTTTTTTTATATTCTTCGATATTCACCTTTGAAAGTTTTATATTGAGATAGTAAAACAAATAATATTGTGTTCAATGTAATTCAAATATAATATCTTTAATTATAAATGAAAAGGTACTTATTAGTCGAGGACAACTTGGTGGTTCAGTTGGTTATTATTATAAAAAATACAGAAAGCTAATAAGAATATAATAATTTATTTTGAATCAAAATTCACACGATTTTATAAAGTGCAACAATATATTTCATTACAATATATGTAGATTTTCAATATCTCTTGTATATTTTATCATGTATAATTTGCATAAGGTGTTATATACATTATTCTTCTTTATGATTCCATGCCCTCGCTGAGATTTATCCTAACATCATTTTAAACTTTGGATTCACTTTTCTATGTCACTACATTTGCTCAACATTGAAATTTGTTCCAGCTCACATGTAACATAGTTAATTTTGGGTCTAGATATCATATTCTTTTCGGAATGCATCACGGTCTAAGGCGTCATTCTTTATATACCTAATATCTTTCTTGTACCTATGATGAATTCTGCTTAATGTTACACAACCAAAAGTAACTACACTAATATTACACCATATAGTTTAGCACGTACCATAGAAAAATATAAGATTAACCAACAGTTAAATGATGAATGTCCCTCATTACGAAATTTGAATTTGAATAATTAAATTAAATTATTACAATATAAAATTGGAAGACATTGTTGAAACTTGAAACGTTAACTAAGAAATTAAAGAAATATATGGTATCTATTTAAATTTAATTGCTTGAGAGTTCGAAAGTGTCACCATCTATATCATACTCGTGATTGAGTGCAAGCCAAAAACTATTATTAGTCGAAATTCGACATTTCATCTTACTAATAAAATATTACTAATTAGTTAGTTAATAATTCATGGGATCATGCTTAATTAATTAAATTATAACAGATGGATGATTATTAACCCCCCCCCCCCCACATATTATGATTAAAATTTGCCAGTGAAAATTTAGTGCGGGGATTAAGATATAATTAGACAAAGTAAACGCAAATAGAAAAGGATCTATGATTGGATTACTTGACTTTATTGCTACACTTTTTATTTTATTTTAATCCTCATTTGCCTTATCCCAATTACTAGGGGTACGTGGTTGGGTTGATTTGGAGTTTTCAAATATTAAATCAAATTATTTTTATTAGATTTTTAAATTTATAAATCAAATCAAACAACTAAACTCAGATTTTTCAACTTCGGTTTTTTTTGGTTTTTTTTGGGTTAAGTGTTCATATAAACATATAATTAACTTGTGCTCCAAATACTTCTTCAATTCTACCAAAATACAACTATTTAAGATGTTTCTAAAGAAAATAACACAAAATATGAGATGAGGGATGACGTTAATACATTCAACAAAAACTAATAGTAATGAAATCGCATAAAATAAATATTGCAAATTAATAAGTCATTAGAAAAATGATCATAATTTAAAAGTACTAAATCGTGCGAAAATAAGTCTAATAAGTATTAATTACATGATTACATAAAGAAAACAACACAAAATATATATGAGATGAGGGATGACGTTAAAATATTCAACAAAAACTAATAGTAATGTAATCACATAAAATAAGTATTGCAAATTAATAAGTCATTAGAAAAATGATCATAATTCAAAAGTACTAAATGGTGCAAAAATAAGTCTAATAAGTATTAATTACATGATTAAATATTAAAGGAAAAATAAAATTAGATTATATATGTATTTTACTATCTAAACCAATGTTAAACTAAAGAATAAATACTCAACATTATTGTCATTCTTAGTGTTGAAGTGATTTTTTTGGTTAGCATTAAGATTAATTTGATTTTGATTTGAGTTTTATTAGAGTTACTAATATTCACGTACTATAAAATTATATATCTAATGTCAGGTTGATTTGGTCTCGGGTTGATTTTTTTTGGTTTAAACCAAGCCAAACAAAATGCAGTCAAATTTTTTTTCTTTTACGGAACCAAATCAAATCAAATCACTAGTCGGGATTTTTTTCAATTTGACTAGATTTGTGATTTGGTTCGATTTTCGATTCAATTTTGTACACTCCTACCAGTTCCCTTATAATTAATATAATATCAACAATTCTTTTTCCTCTAACGAGACTAGCATTCTACGTGAAACATATTTTACACAATAACAACAATATTACATAATGTATAGTTCCACAAATAAGAACTCGAGAGTAGAATGTACGCAAACTTCACTTTCAACTTCACAAATTAAAGAGATTGTTTCTTATATATCATTAACTCAAAAAAATATATGGACAAAATCAAAAAGAAAGAAAAACAATAACAACAGTAAAATAACAAGCTAAACAGAGCAAATAAAATAACAAATAGTAGTAATAAGAATTGAAGCAAGATACGATGTTAATACACAATAATATTAGTAATCATTTTATTTTATTTTTTAAGAAAAAAAGATGAAAAGAAGGGACTGACACTTTATTTATCCCACATAAAAGTATGAAACTCGACTATATATTTATAGAATCATAACAATGGCTAACAAAATTTGCAAGAAATATTATCCCTTTTCATTGAAAAAAATGTCAAAACTTATAAGATGACTGAAATAATAAGGATGGAATAAAAAATTACTTTGTTGATGATTTGGATTTAATTCCTTCTGCGTCTAAATAACAAATAAATAAAAAGTAAGCAAAAAAAAAAAGATAGGTTAAAGTCGTCATTATGGATTATAGTATTGGTCCCAAAGGAATTAGAACATGCATTTTTGGTCCCAAGGACAGCTAACAAGAAGCTCTGAACCTAGACTTTTCATTATCTTCTTAATTTTTAAGGGACAGGGGTCTGAAAAATAACTAACTTTGGTCGGATTTGTTGTTTCGATATTAAATTTTTATGAGAACCTATTACCTTCTTAGACTATTTAATACCGTATTTTAAATATATATATTTGCTCACGTGAACATAAAAAATAATGCAAAATTATAAATAGTAATGTGTCAACGTAGGCATATATATACATTTAAAATACACTATTAAATAGTTCAGGGGGATAAAAAATACGGTATTAAATAGTCTAAGGAGGTAATAGGTCTTTATGAAAGTTGAGTATCACAACAACAAATCTGACCAAAGTTGGGGTATTTTTCAAGCCCTTATCCCAATTTTTAATAACCACAAGATGAAGAAAAATGCAAAGAAAACCAAAAATTAAATTAATGTGGATTTTGTTTTACATGAGATTAATTCCACATTATAATTGTCTTTTCTTGTAATTCAGCTCCATAAATTCTTCAATTACTTTCTCTTTTTTTTTACGTAAAAGTTACTAATAATCTTATATATACTTTATTTTAGAACAATATATACTGTTTATCGTACTTCTCCAACAAACAATATATTATAATATCATAAATTTAAAAAGTCCAAATCAAATAAAGTAATTAGTGAACAACTCATAGAAGTACATTAATTTTTTATCAACCAAATCAAATTTTAGTGACAATTACATCACTCCTACTATTCCAAAACTAGGTGCCCTAATTTGGATTTATTTTCGTATTAAGAAATAATCCACCATTTTGAACTTTCTAAAATAAATAAAAGTTGTAGCGCTTAATTTATTTTTTTCAAAATAATTTAAACATTTTACATTTTAACTTTTTTCCCACAAAGTTACATAATTGTATTGGGAAAATGCAGGCTTGGTGCTTAATAAGGCCTTCTGGGCCGAGAATTGTCACAGCAAATGTACTTAGAAATTTTCCTGCATTATGAGACAATTATTGGGTAAATTACATAAATCTCATAGTTTTAATATGAAATTACAATCTATCCCTAATAAGTTTTTAATTACATTAATCCCTTAAAAATTAAAAAAACCGGATACAATAATTGAAGCTCGGATATATTAAATATTGTCTCGGATGCATTAATATGTAGCTCGGATACCTTAAAAACTAGCTCAAATACATTAATATATAGCTCAGATACATTAAATACTAACTTGGATACATATGCAACTCGGATACATTAAAGAAATAAAGGATTTTGGAGATTTTTAAAAGTAATAGGGGATAATGGAAATAAGTGAAACAAAAAGTGTGTATTTTTGTAATTTGTGCATTTTTAATAATAAAGGCCCTTGTTTTCTTCTGTAATTTCTCGACTTTAGACCACAATTTAAAGATTTTGAAATAATATATAAATATGTAAATTAACTTGATTTGAACTGATATTTATATTTTTCAATTTTGAGTATGTACCATTAAACACTTCAATTTTTATAAAGTGGAATAATTAGACACACGTTTGTGGCAATTCAAATTGATTTATCCACATTGGGTGCATGTGTTTAGTTATTCAATTTTGTATAAATTTAAGCATTTACTTGTACATACTTAAAATTGAAAAGTATAAATATGGGAGAGTTAAATTAATTAAATGAAACATTTATATATATTATTCAATATTTTTCTTTTTGAGTAAATTGAAACACTCGTATAAGGATACGTTAGGTTACGGTCTATAATTTTGTAAAACATCACAATTTTGTCCGTAAAGTTCATCAATATGTAAATAAATATTACTAATATTATATCCAAATTTACACTGTCTAGCAATATAATTTTCCAGAGAGTATATTTGCCGAACTTCTAAAAGAGAAACTAAATTTAGAGGACAAATTACAAAAATCACATTTTTAAGGTAAAATTATAATTTATCCCTTAAAAGTTTATAATTACAGAAATCCCTCATTTTCGTGCTTCAGATTTGTGTATCAACGCTTATATTATTGTATCTCACGCATCAAATTAATGTATCAGCGCTTATATTATTGTATCACGCGCATCAGATTAATGTATCAGTGCTTATATTATTGTATCTCGCGCATGTATCAACACTTATATAGCTCTGATACATTAATCTGATGCGCGAGATACAATAATATAAGCGCTGATACATTAATCTGATGCGCGAGATACAATAATATAAGCGTTGATACACTAATTTGATGCGTGAAAATGAGGAATTTTGGAGATTTGTAAAACTTATAAGGGATAATGGTAATAAGTAAACTTAAATATGGGATTTCTATAATTTTTCCAAATTTAAATCATAGACTAAAAAGAGGATATTAGCGTAAATCATTCAAATTTACTTTCAAACCATCAACATTTAGGGCAAAACTTTCATTTTGTTAGGACAGTTATTTAGCAAACATTTAAAATAAAAATAAAAATTTATGAACCTTTCATATCGTGGTCTAAAGATATTTTTTGAACAAATTGAAAATAGGAAAAATGGATTGATATATTCCTCTACTTTGCTATTTAGAGGCGATATACCACTCGTTATAAAAGTGACTTATATATATATCCATATTGTTATATAAATGACTCACCTACACAGTTGAGAAATATATAGACCCGTATTTTCTTAAATCAACGAATTTTGTATCTTCTTTTTTAAATAAAAAAAATCACAATATATTGTTTATCCCCATCAACTGCCATAGCCCATAGTACTATTTTCCCTATTCCATTATACGTGATACTAATTTTTTTTTTTGTCTGTTCTAAAGGAAATGTCAGTTATTATAATTAGAAAAAAATTGACTTAAAATTATTTGTTTACTATTTATCTAATCAGACAAATATATAAGCATGGTTTAAAACTATAAATTTTAAAAATCTTTCAAAATATGGTATCAAGTTAAATAATATCACATAAAATAAGGCGAAAAAAACAATAGTAATTTATTATGATATTAGATAAAAACTAGGGATAAGGGTCTGAAAAATATCTCAATTTTGATCAGATTTGATGTTGTGATACTAAAGTTTCATGAGGACCTATTACCTTCCTAGATTATTTAATACAGTATTTTAAACATATATGCCCACGTGAACATAAAAAATAATACAAAATTATAAATAGTAATGTATCCATGTGGGCACATATATACTTTTAAAATACATTATTAAATAGTTCAGGGGGTAAAGTTTACGGTATTAAATAGTCTAGGAAGGTAATAGGTCCTTATGAAAGTTTAGTATCGCAACAACAAATCCGACTAAAATTGAGGTATTTTTCAGACTCATATCCGTAAAACTACCTAAAAAAATCTCCCATATGTTTAGCATTAAAGTGATTTTTATCACTACTTTAGAGGAGAGAAGAGAAGAGAAGAGAAGAGAGGGATGAAAAACTTCCTCCGCTAATCTGAACCGTACATTTCAATCCCACAAACAAGATCTGAACCGTTAAAAATCCGTCTCGATATTTTCAAAACTCACACTTACAACAAAAGCCTCTCATTATATCGTGTCGTCAGATTCAGCTTCGAAAAAGTAAAAACAGTACATCAGAAACTGCTGCACTCGAAAGTACCAATAAGCCCTTCACTTCACACTGAATCACTTTTCAAATCCTTCACCCAGCTCAAGGGCATTACAGGAAATTCACCACACGACGCCATTTGAGCCAGTTCTCTTTTCTCTGTATCGGTAAGAAATAGTGCACAAATGAAAACTCAAATCTCCACTTCCACGCGCATTGGGTGCGCGTGGTGTCACGATGCCATTTTATGTGAAAATATTTAGGAAAAAGAAATATTTTCTCTCAATAGTTAAAAAAAAGGATAATGTTTGGTTAAAGTAATTAAGGGAGTGATTTTGAAATTCTTTTCAACTCTTTATTCTTTCTTAAATTGGAAATTAATTAGATAAAAGGTAGGCAGTCACATCAAAATTGAAAGTTCACTTACCCTACTTTTGCTAATGTGATACATAAAATAGGACATTAAACTTTTAAAAAAGAATTTGCTAACAAATGTTGTAAGTTGAATTTGTGAATTTTTTTCTTTCTGATTAATATAGAGAATGTTTGGTTAACAGAAATTGACATTGGAGAAAAAAGTTTTATTTAAAATACAAAAATAAAATAATAATAATAAAGAAATAGATTGTCTTCTATAAACTTATTTAGTATGAAATTTGAATGATTATTCTTTTGTCCAATAACTTTCTACGACTCAATGAAGCTAATTTATGTAAAATCCATTTCCATTATATTTCTTTTTATTTATGTATTACACATGTAATTATAATACTCTCTAATTTACTTGAGAAAGAAACTTTCATAATTAAATTTAACATCTTTCATTTTCTTAAAAATATTCTTTCACGGGACGCGTGTCTATATAAAAACACAAGAGACACGTTTCAAGTTCCTGCAATACTCAAAAGGATTGTATATTGTTGTCTTAATTAAAATGAATATTGTTGGTAACAAAATGTTATTACTAGTATGTATTATAAAAAAAGTAAAGAACCTTTACCTTACCTTCCAAAACAGGGAGTACTCAACACGCTCCTTTGTTGCGAGTATGTATGTAAACCCTTGCAGAGAAGATAACTGCGTCTCCAGACAAGCCACAAAAACTAAAATAAAATATAGTAGTATATATTTTTTTTAAAAATAATTAAAATAAAAATGAAAAAACAAAAAGATAGAGAGAGGAGAAGATGAAGGGCACTTTACTACTTTTTTATGTTGCACGCATCCATGGCAGAAATCAGAAGGAAAATAAGAGTAGTATTACAAGGGCAACAAGAAGAAGAGAAGAAGAAAATAGCTAAGCCAAATTCTTGCTAACATCAAAAACCCTTTTTACTTTTCTCCATCTCAACAATCTTGGCTTAGCTATTTGGTCTTATTGTTGTCTTAAGAAGAGTAAATGATTGTATATGAATGAGGTGGGTGTCCTTAGATGGACATCTCCAGTTTGATGCATTAATTTTGTTTTTTTAGGTCTATCAAATCTTTTGATTTGTGGGTGTACTTTAGATGAAGGGGATGCCCTTACCCTTTGAATTTGAGGGGAAGGGGGTGTTAGAATTAGACGTTTTGTTCAATAAAAATAGTATCTTGAATTCTTGGAATAACCACAATAGCAGCAAAGAAAGTAGTAGTTGTTGTTACTTTGTAAATAGTCCAAGTGCTGTCCTGGATACTATAAGGAGTCCAAGGCCTATTAATTCCTCTTCAACCCTGTCTTCATCTTTGGGTGGTGGTGGTGGTGGAGGCACTGCTTCCACAGACACTGCAGGAGGCGGAGGTGTGGCGGCAGTTTCTGCAAACCCGTCTTCTAAATGGCAGCAGCAGCAGCAAGACAATACTACTGCTACAAGCTCCAATGTGGGAGCTGAATCTGAGCTTCAACAAGTTCAACCCCCATCTTCTCTTGAGATGGGTGCTGCTGCTGCCACAGGAGGGGAGAAATGTGCTATGGAGGAGTGGGAAGGAGGGTTATCAGAGTCTGTAATGGCTTCACCTTGCCAAGAACAGTCTATACTAAGGTGGATCATGGGAGATGTGGATGACCCTTCCATGGCGAATTTGAACAAGGTGTTGCAGGTTAGTGGTACAGGGGACTATGAATTCAATGGAGGATTTGGGGTTGTGGATCAAGGTTTTGGTGTAGACCCAGTTAGCCAAATTGGTAGTTTTATGCCTGCAATTAGCTCATCTGTTTCTGTGTCAAGTTCAAGTTTTCCTACCAACAGAATGAACAGTGACAAGATTGGCTTGGTCTCTAACCCGCCTATAAATCTCCCTCAAAATCCAATCTTTCCTTCATTGTCTAACAATCTTGGGCCAATTGCTTTTGGCCAGACACAGCAACAGCCGTTTGAGAGCACAGATTTGAAGCCTCATAGTTTCAATTCACAGTTCTTGATAAACCAGCACCAAACACAGATTCCTCAGAACCCATCGTTTCTTTTGCCACTACCATTTGCACAACAGGAACAAAATCTTGTCTTGCCACCGCAGGCGAAACGACACAACCCCGGGACCATGGGAGGGCTTGAACCAGGCTCTCAGATCTCCAAAGGATTGTTTTTAGATGCAGGGCACCAGCAGCCAACACCATCTCAGGGGCTTGCTCATCAGCTCCAGCTACTTCCCCATTTTAGGCCAGGAGCAATGGGGACAAAGCCAAAGATGGTGGGGGAAGAAATGGGTCAGTTTCATCAACTACAACAACAGCAGCAGCAGCAACAACAAGCGATTATTGACCAGCTATTCAAAGCTGCAGAGCTGGTCCAGACGGGGAATCCGGTACTCGCGCAAGGGATATTGGCGCGGCTCAATCACCAGCTCTCTCCAATTGGTAAGCCTTTCTATAGGGCTGCTTTTTATTGCAAGGAAGCTTTACAATTGCTACTCCATGCCAACACCAACAACTTGAACCCATCTATGGCCTCTTCGCCTTTTAGTCTCATTTTCAAGATTGGTGCCTATAAGTCCTTCTCTGAGATCTCACCAGTTGCACAGTTTGCTAATTTTACTTGTAACCAAGCCCTGCTTGAGGTCTTGGATGGGTTTGAAAGAATTCATATTGTAGATTTCGATATCGGTTATGGCGGGCAATGGGCCTCCCTTATGCAAGAGCTTGCCTTGAGAAGTGGTGGCGCACCTACTCTGAAAATAACTGCATTAGCCTCACCATCCACACATGACCAGCTAGAGCTTGGACTCACCAGAGAAAATTTGATCCATTTTGCTAGTGAAATCAATATGGCATTTGAGTTTGAAATTTTAAGCATTGATTCTTTAAATTCAACGTCATGGTCACTGCCTCCTTTAGTCTCAGAGAATGAGGCAATTGCTGTCAATCTTCCAGTTAGCTCGCTTTCGAGCTATCAGTTGTCCCTTCCATTGGTTCTTCGTTTTGTGAAGCAGTTGTCACCTAGGATTGTGGTTTCTGTGGACAGAGGTTGTGACCGGACTGACCTACCATTTCCAAACCATGTAATCCAAGCCCTTCAGTCCTACTCAAACCTTCTTGAGTCACTAGATGCTGTAAATGTGAATTTTGATGCCCTCCAAAAGATTGAAAGGTTCTTGCTCCAACCAGGAATTGAAAGAATTGTAATGGGTCGTTTTCGTTCCCCTGAAAAGACGCAGCATTGGAGGTCACTGTTTTTGTCATCTGGATTCTCCCCATTATCTCTCAGCAATTTTACAGAATCACAGGCCGAGTGTGTAGTCAAGAGGACTCCTGTTCGAGGTTTCCATGTGGAGAAGAGGCAGTCTTCACTTGTTCTCTGCTGGCAGCGGAAGGAGCTCATCTCAGCTTCAGCTTGGAGGTGCTGAGGAGCAGGAATTAAAATTGCAGTTTCCAACCAACCATGAAAAAGAAGGTGCTGCATAAGTCACAATCACTGTTTTAGTATCTGAACCTTTCAATTTTTGTTGCCCGCAATTTTTATTTGCTAATTTCTTGTGGCGTAGGCAGATTGTTTCGGCATTATAAGAAGAATCAGTCATTCTGTTAACTGTTCTGCAATAGTTCCTTATATCAGGGTCTATGTTAATTATGGTATTACTATTATGGTGCTCTATGATTTTCTGGAGGTAGTCCTTTGCTGCTTCTAGTTATGCCGAGAACCTTGTTGTAATCTTGACAACATTACAAAACCAGAAATTAAAAAAGATGGAATTTTAACCCATTTCATTGATGCTCCTGTGTGGTATATAGCATTGATTGTTCCACTGGCATGACATGCTTTAGTTTTGATTATTATATACTTTTTAAATTTTAAATGAAACAGTTGTTTAACTATGAGGGATGATCCTTATCGAATTTCATCACGTCCTGATCTGGATACTTTTGTTGTTAGTCCATGATATTCCTGGAACCAGGTACTTAGTGAATCCAGAGTTTATTGTTTCTCCAGGGATCCCACGGGTGGAATATCTGTGATATTGGTGAATCTTCTGTTTTTAAGTTGCTAGTATATGTCAGTGTTCCGTCTTAGCTCTGCCAACATTATATTTGGTCCAACTCTAGCTCTTATTACTAATTTGTTGTTATGTCATCTGCATTAGTTATCCGCCTGGCCGCCTCCCTTACTTGTCCACTAGAATCCCACTCTTCAGACACAGAAGGAATTGCAAAAATTAGATAGGGAATGTTAGAGAAATTACATGAAAAACATCCTCATGTGTAATACCTTTAGATTTAAGTATATTTGATTATGATAAATGCTTTGACACACTGTGATTAGCTTTCACCCATTGCATATACTTCTAGCAGAGCAGATAGAATGTTCCTTTCTTCAGTGGATATACATGACCATGTCTGACTACTCCAGTTGGCTCTAGGAAATGTGAAGTCCTAGTCGTTCTGTTATCCTAGCTCATCCGATCCATCTAGACCCCAGAAAAATGGGGTAAATTTTTGGAGAACTCAATTCATCATGGTTTCTATGGATATCGATGTGTTCTAGGAAACAACGGTCAGATGTTGGCCTAAATTCCATATAATACATGCATCCTTAGAAACTATAATGCTACTTGCAACGGCATTGCTAATTATCTATGAGGTAGTTGCATTATACTATTACTTTTGGTATTAAATAATGAAGTTGATTATTTTTGTATAATCTATCACGTTATTATGCATGCCAACACTTGTATTATATGCATTATAAGACATTGAATTTGCTGCTCTTTATAGTCTATAATTTCTTTAATACCTGTCCTAATCAAATCACATGGGGTTAGCAGTATTGGACCCCCACATGAGTAGTTTAATCTCTTTCATTTCCTTGGAAGTTCTGCATTCATTACTTTAATCTGGCAATATTTTATACTTAATCACAATATTAAACGAGAAAGGCCATGTTGGATGGAGAGAGATGTTTGGCCTTCTTATTAGTAAAAAAAATGATTAGCTGACGTTTATTATGTTTCTTTATGAACAATAAACGGACAGCGGTGTTGTGCCCTGGATGTTTCTCTGTCGTTGTGTTATTTTATTTTACGTTGTTTGTTATGTGTCTTCGTAATTTTATATGCATGTACTGAATGTGGAACTTAAAATGGTTATTTCCCTCTTCAGTTTTGACCTATTTTACTTGTGGGGCTGTAGAAGCTGTAAATTCTAAGTAGAGGCAGATTGCAATGTCACACTATTTGTCTCACTCTCCCCTCTTCTTCCTCCTTTCTTCAAGGTTCTCTGAAGGGAGATCTTCATCAAAAAAAAAAAGGTTCTCTGAAGGGAGATTGTGTAAAGCAGAAATGCCCTTTTCATTAGTATTTTCTTCTTGTAGTGTTTATGGAGAAGGATGATGAAACCTTATTGTACACTATATGTCATCCAAGTGACTTATAATACTCGATACTTGTGCTGGTGAGAGGTGCTAGGTATTCGTAGAATAGTTGAGGTATCTCGGAAATCACCTTTGTAGAAAGAAAAAATAATAATCTAATTTTATGTATGTGGCTTGAAATGGCAAGGCATAAATTGTGATGGGTGGTTGTGGTCCTTGAGATACAATTAAAGTGGTAATGCAAAAATGTTTGGATGTTAGAACATGTTCATTTATGAGGTTAGCTTTGAAACAATGTGTTTGTTTGATTGTTTTTCAAGGTTGTTGATGAAAATGAGAACAAACAGCCAACCTCTTTCATCATTTAAAAGTAGTATTATTAAGGTTCATTAATTAATTAAAACATAGAGAGATGGTGACATACTGACAATGGTTCTTTTATAATGTTTACCCTCCTGCTTACTCAAAGATTTGGTGATATGAGCTCTCTTTTTAAATCTTTAACTTTAGTAGTCTAAAGCACTTGGGGCCACACTTTTCTTTGGTCTGTAGGGTCCCTATTGTTTTTTGAGATCAGTATTTATTTCTGATCGATTCAACGTCACATTGTGTACCTGCACTTCATTAATTCCTTTTTTATCTTCCGTTTGGTTAGAGGTATTAGCTAGTTCCAAAATTATTTATTTCACCATTTATGTTATAACGATGAGATAAGCTATCCTATTATATGGTTGCATAATTCATCCGATGGGATAACTTTGGCTATTCCATCCACAATGCCGAATAATACTAGTATAAAAGGGTAAAGGAGCGGATTTCTTATTAACTTAGGCGTCGTTTGGTGTGAAGGACATAAAGAAATAGTGATGGGATAAAATACATGGCGTCCTACATGTATTATGCCATGTAGGACACGTGTGTCTACTTGTTCAATTTTATACAAATTTAAGTGCCTACTTGTGTACACTCAAAGTTGGAGGGTATAGTTGTCCGCTGAAGCCAAGTTAAGGGTCATGTTTATGTATTATGCCTAAAATATTTGTGTCTTGTTTGGTTGCCATGTTTGGGATAACTTATCCCACCATTTATACTATAGTGATGGGATAAGTTACCCATGATTGCTAATCCCAGGATAACTAATCCATGAATAACTTGTTTCCAACCAAACGACCCCTAATAGTTGATACTAAGTGGTCGTTTGGTAAAATTATAGGAATAGTACTCAATTAGGTGTATTTGTAATTATTTTTTTTTAAAAAAAGTGTATTAGTATTTTTGATTAATTATCATGGGATTATTTTTATTCGGTATTTAGTTTGATGTATTAAGGACAATTATGTTTTTTTTAAACTATGCATATTCATGCATTATACTCCTTGTATTATTAATACCATGATTTGTGGTATAATACATGTATTAATTAGTTATATAGGCTAAAGTTTTTACTAAATAGAGAATTAAATACTTCTAATGCATCTTTTCAAACGATGTCTTGAATATTTTAAAAGTGTGAGTAGAGATGAATTTTGGTCCTCAAAAATAGCGGGAACTCTCCTAATTTAAAGTAGTTGTTTGAGTTCAAATTATTATTTAACTTAAAATATTCGTCAAAGTTAATTTTTCAAATAATGAAATTTCCCAACTTTTATGCCGAAAACAATATAAATATCCTCGTGTTGCAATTTTACACACTACTATTTATAAGTTTCTATATCAGGTACATACATTTTAGAATGAGTTTTATTTAGGAGTAACACATGCTCTGCTCTATAATTTTTGTATTTATGACAAGGTAGTTTGTTCTAACAATTAGGGTGTTATAAATGTGACTTTTCTTAATTTGGATTCAACGTGGATTTGCTGTCTCTTGTCTAATTGTCTTTGCCGTCTACCACATTACCTCTCTATTAAGTATATACTGTACCTTCCCATTTTAATAAAAATTAAATTAATACAATGTCTAGTTTACTAAACTAGTTCTATATATTTAGTTGATTTACCAAATTCACTCTAAATCTGCTTTTAAAAAAGAGCTGTTTTGCAATCCTGTTAATTCTATTTTCTTCCTCTTAAATTATTTATTTTTACATGTTCCTTAAGAAAATATTTTAAGAGGGGTTGATAATTATTTTGCCCTTATTTATGTATTGAGATGTAATATATCTTCACTGAATTAATATTTACTCTACTTTTATGTCATCTCCTCATAATTATATTATTTGTAGTTTTCAACAACAATTTACTAGGATTAAAATAGAAAAAAATAATTAATTTTATCTTAAACTTCTGAAATAACATATTAATTTGAGATATCTATTTTTTTTTTTATTTAAAAATCACAACATATAATTTGAGACGATAGAGAACTCAACATAAGACTTTTGGTATAGGAAAGTAGGAAAACTTTAGTAATATCTTTTTCATATTTCCTTATTTACTTTTTTTTTTTTTTTCAAATCAAACGCAACTTATTTATCATAGTGTACAAGTCTTTTTTCATATCTTAAATAACTAATGAGGTGTGATGTTTCCTTGTCTTCAATTTCTTCCTAATTTTTAAAATGCTTAATTTCACACACAAAAAAATAATTCCATAAATTGTGTAAATGTTTAAATAATTCCACAAAGCCATGAAGCACATGGAAACCAAATTATGGAAATGATCGGCGGCGCATTCTTTTTTATACCTAAATGTATGATATTATTAAAAAATTACAATTTAAGTAACCATTATTGTTCTTACAAATTTTCAATAATAGTTGACTTTAGGCTATAATTATCCTCTGCAGTTGACGAACCGACACAAAATATCAATTTGTTTGAATGTTTTAATATAGGATTTTTGATTATCTATGACTGATAACGGATCCGAAAATGGGTATATTTGTATTATAATCATAATATTGAACACAATTTTTATGTGCGTACAAATTAAATGTCTATTCAATGTAATAACCTATAAATCATATCGACGAAGTAAAATCCGTGACTCCCTATTTGAGATATCTCTTTCTCGATATTTCAATTTTAATTACAATATCACGAGTTTTAAAATAATTAAAATGGAAAGGCAAAAAATTGAAATACATTCCATTTTATTTAAAGAAGTTGAAAATTTCTTAGATCTTGATTTTGCTTGTTCTTGACAACATGATTAATTAAAAGAGTTATCACGAGAGCTTAGCTACTTTTGTGTTTTTCACGAGTCACGTAAAAACAAAAGGGAAAGTCAGTTGGAGATAAATTTAGTTTATGATATATATATAAATAGTACTACTAAAATAATTTATGATATTTATAGGCTAGCTACTATTTATATTTCTCATCTCATCACACTGTTAAAATGAAAATGACAATAGATAACCTTAAAACAAATATATATTGGAGTATTGAAGTTGGTAGGACCCAATGTTTTCACTACGATTTGTCCCAATCAAAGGCCTTATGTACATGAGATTGATTATTTTATTTTTAATAATAGTGTTCGAGCCAACTTCATGTTATAATTTTCTTGTACGTACCTTAAACAGAACACACCAAAGATCGATTTGACAAAGGAAGTAGACAAGCAGGGACACAATTGTTTTATTACCTGATAGTATGTTGATATTATAACAAAATAATAGTTTCAAGAAGTTTGAGTTGGTTATATTAATTAATTTCCATTGACTTTATATATATATATAGTAAGATTATTATTTTGATTCAATTCACTAATTATGTTAAGATTTTTTTTTGTTTCAAGTTGGATTTCTAACGTACTAATTATGTTGAGATTTTTTTTTTCAATATTTCTAACTAATAATGTTGAGATTTTTTTTTCAATATGGATTTCAAACGATAATGTCGAGTCTTTGAGAGGGGCATATTTGTTCAATTTAACTATAACGATAAAACCATTTTTTGTATCTAAAAAAAACATAATTGCTCTATTTTCAATAGCTCAAGAGCATATCTGCTCCATTGGGCTAATAATAAAGTTTTTTATGTGAAAAAAACATAAACAAAGGGTATAATTGCTCTATTTTCAATCGCTCATAAAATTAATTAGAAAAAAAAGGACATATTTGAGGTTTCAAACAAAAGAAATTTAAACATTCATTTGCCTATTTTTATTACACAAAAAATGATTTTCAGGGACAAGTAATTAATAATAAATTAGTTGCTATTAAATATATATTTTTAGCTGCTATTAACACTATTTGTAAATGTTCCTAAAGCCTATAGCGATATTGAATCCAATGACAATTAACTAATATCGATAAAAGATTAAACACTTGTTGGAATAATGTTGTTGGGTAAAATACCTGGATAGTACATATATACCATGTAGCTAATTAAAGAAACGTGTATTATACAATGTTGTTAGATATAGTTGGTGTGTAAGAAATTTCCCATATAGATTTGGATACAATTAAGTTGAGGTGCAAACTTGTCACGACCCAGACCGTCGTGATTAGCATCCACACTAACACTCCGGTGGGAGAATCACTACTACAACCCAAACTAAGCAACTAAATCAAAACTAAGGCAACTAAGTTACGGAAGCAAGTTAATTAACTAAACAAATGCGGAAAAACAACCTAGAACCTGAAAGTCAATGTACCAAAACATCTAAACATAAGATCCAAGTCTAAACAAGAAGGGATACATCCCCAACTAATGAACTAATCAACTAACTAGAACAAACATCTAAGTCCGGAAATGATGGACATAGATGAAAGAGAATCACATGGCAACCTGGAAGAATTGGCTCACCTTTGAATTCGAAGCGACGATCACTAATCTTCTAAGCGAGGTCTGTCAATAGTCGCGTGAAGATGCCCTGCACTCAACAAAAATAAGAGCAAGTGCAGAATCAGTACACAACCATAGTGTATTGATAAGATCACGCGGCTATCCCACTAGTGCAACATAAGCAAGTCAAACAACATTATACTCACATGCATATATATCAACATATACAACATCATTAACATGAATAATCAATAACACATTTCCCATTTATCATCACATCATTGGTCCTTTCCTGGAACCCAAACCCAAACAGTTAGCATGCCGGAACGTGGCAATCTGATCCCATATTTATGCCGAAACATGGCAATCCGATCCCATATTTATGCCAGAACGTGGCAATCCGATCCAAGTTAGTTATGCCAAAACATGGCAATCCGATCCCATTCACACACCACAATCACAACACAAGTACATCATCAAGATCATATATTTAAGTCATGAATTCATGGTAATGATATTCATCTATCTCATTTACAATAAGTGTGATCAACATTGCAACATTCATACATACACAAGTATCATAATGAAGCAAGAACAAGCCTACATCACACAAACATAGAATCACAACCATCACCTACCTCGAAACAAGCTTAAAACCCTAAGAAACTTGATCCTTCCCTTTCCGAATTCGTTTCGCTTGTTCTTGGTCTACAAACAATCAATATAATACAAAAATTAATAAACAATCATTAATTACCCGAAATACTAACAATTCTATGAACCCTAGATCAAACCCATGATCTCAATTATCCAAATTAGGGTTGTTTTCACCATATAATCTATAACAAAACCCTCCCCCATCAACATTCACCCATTCTATTACGTTCTACTGATCGAGAAACGGATTGGGGAGTGAAAAGCTTACCTTTAGCCTCAAGAATGGTGAAAAATGAATATGAGTCACTTGGGGGTCGTTCCTTTGCTCCAAAAGTCGAAAAGTGCCAAATAAGGTCATTTAGGGGTTTATTAACGACATTAAGTCGCGTCTGTACTGCCACAACAGCCCTTACCTCGCTGTAGCGGCGGCACCAGAGCGACCCAAATTCCCGCCAGAGCGGCATTCTCAAACCAGTGAGTTGTTCGTCTTTCACCTACGATTTTAAGTCTCGTCGTACTCGCCACAACGACCATCATTCCGCTGTAGCGGCCTCGCCAGAGCGACCAAACTCCCGCCAAGGCGGCACAAATGGAACCAGAGAGTCAATTGAAGGAATTTCAACATCTCATTTCCCCACACCTCAAGGACTCCGATTTCGTTCAAATCTGGACAAGGTTGGAAAATACAAATACTACGAAAAAGTTTTTCCAACCCTAAATTTTCCCCCATTGACTTTTCTATAACGACGGGAACATGTCGTTACAAAACTATATACTAATGTATAAATTTATGATGATAAGACTTGACTTATAGTACTAGTAAATATAATTGCGGATTTAAAGTAGTGTAAATTGAAAGGGTACATTATATGTAAGGGCAAGAGTGTGCAAATGAAATAGTAAGTAAGGTGACCCACAATGTCTGGCCATAGGAACATACACAACAGATTAACATATGTCCCTTCAACACCAATTTTCACAACTCTTGATATGTCTTTTTCACATTATTATATATATAATAAAATTTGATCTAATCCTCCTATCTTTAATTTGCTTCTTCTTTTGGAAGTTTTTGCATGCTATTGGTGCATACCTAAGGCTCCATCCTTGTTAGATGTGGTTGGTTGTTTGGTGTGAGGGATAAAAATAAATAGTGATGTGATAAAAAATTTGTTTCTTGTTTGGTTGCCATGTTTGGAATTACTCATCCCACCATTTATACCATAGTGATGGGATAAGTTATCCCATATATATGGTGGGATAAGTTATCCCAGAATAACTAATCCTGGGATAACTTGTTCCCAACCAAACGATCACGTTACTTTATCCCTTAGGCCATTTGCATCCAAAAATAGTTTCCAATACTTGTCTTAAACTAACTAAAATCAATGATTTGGTTGTCCAAATAATTTGATTTTCCAAAATTGACATACATCTTATCCAAAAAAAAAAATATTCTTCTATTTTTAATATAGGGTGTATTTGAAAGGAATGAAAAATGTTTTCTTAAAAATAAGTTTTTTTTTTCTAGTTATTTTCTAATATCTAGTAAGTAACTAAAATAGAAATCAACTAAAATAGAAATCGATAAAGTAGGATTGTAGGAGGGGTGTGTGGGATAGTTATTAGGTGTGTGTGGAGTGGAGAAGAGACAAATAGCACGTGAGATACTACTTATGAAAATTGTTTTCTACTCTCACGAAGAATATTTATTTTTTAGTTTTTGCGTTTTGAATTATATTTTTGTGTTCACTTTAATTTGATAATTTGAAAAGATTAATTTAGATTTAGGTTTTTGTTACTTGGTTTGATTTGACAACATTGATTTTTCTTGATTGGTAAGATACTATGTAGCTAATTTTGGAAAAAAAATCAAACAGTCAAATTCATAGATTTGAGTTAAGGAGTAAAAAATAATTAATAAACCCCCTCCCCCCTCCTACTAAGGAATTTTGTTTCTTTTGTTAGTATATTCTTTATAATTTTAAGTGTTAGAAGCTAATCTATGGAAATTAAATAGAGAAATATTAATGATTATATTGTTGGAAGAATATTTTAGAGGCTACAAAATTATAAAAAAAGTTTATCAAATAAAAAGTGATTATAACATAATGATAAGTTGTAAAACCATAAATTGGATCTGACCAATTTATAGGTTATGATTATTTTTGAGTTATAAACACTTTTAATATTTATCAAATGCATAAATAAATCAAAAAAATATTTATATGCTAATCTGATTAGCTTATCAACTAAGCCAAATTAAAACCTTCCAAACAAACTCTTTGATTATAACATGCATAAAATATAGGGAAAGTTGTATGAAATAACAAACTATTAATTCAAATTAAATGTTATTGCCATAATTTCTTTTATTTTTAATTCGCAACAAACATTTCATGCTTTTTTGTCATATGTATTTGTATATTTCGATATATATATATATGTGTGTTGTATATATGTAGTTATTTTGTTTATATACAATTACTATGTTTTAGTTTGTATACAGAAATATACAAATACAGATTTTGCAGGACCCATTCGGTATACATATGTGTTGTATATATGTAGTAATTTTGTTTATATACAATTACTATGTTTTAGTTTGTATATCGAAATATACAAACACACATTTTACAGGACCCATTCGGTATACATATGTTTGTATATATGTAGTAATTTTGTTTATTTATGTTTATTTATAATTACTCTATTTTAGTTTGTATACCGAAATATACAAATACAGATTTTTATGTATATGTATACTGAAATATACAGATTAATAGTCATAGCAAACATAAAGTTTGCTATGGAGCGCAATTATACAAACTATAGTTATAGCATACAAATATGATTTTTATGTTTGCTAAACCTAAAATTTACTCTAAAATATATTGGTCTTACATGTTTGAAATATGAATTATGATTGACTTGCTATATATTACCGCCATTAGTTTTCAAAATCATATAAACTTCTTTTAACGTTTAGACAAGTTTTATAATAAAACCTGTGGTTATCAATGCCACTTTGACTATTGTGACAATATAGAAAGATTAATTCTACTGCCTATAGGATTCTTTGTATGTGCATACCTCCACTCAACCATCAACAATATACAAAAAATAAAAAATAAAATATAGAACTCAATGATCACTTGTAATCTTTAGGTGTTGACCATTTCCTTGCCATTTCTAGTGAAGCTTTTATAACTTCATAAATCATAATCACATCCACTATTGTTATTATTCTAATAGTTTTTCTATCTTTACGGGATAAGATTGGATATACATTATTCCTCAGACTGCATCGTATTTATATAATTATACTGAGTAATATGTTGTAGATTGTTATGTTAAAATGGTTAGATTAGAATTTACTGGCTTGTACTTCAATTATTAATTGAATAAATTGTGAACCTTGTTTAATTATGTTTCAAAAGAAAACAAAACTAATTGTGGTTCAAGTGTGGGTGGGGGATAGCCTTTAAAACAAAATCATTAATGGCACTTTATACTTCTTGTTGATTAATTAATTATCATCATTGCTTTTGCCTTTCAGATTTTCGCATAGATTTTGATTAGAGGTAAGGTCCCAGATTAGTGGTATTTTTTAAAATTCTTTTTTTTTTGGGTAATTACTCTCAATGATGTTATAGCCAATGAGTAGGAACATCAAATCCATTAGCGTGATCTAGTGACAAGGAAAACAAAAACCTAAAAACACATTTATTTAAAAGATTGTGAAAAGGAAGTGTCAAGATGGTTGATTTACGTTTTAAAATTGAATTAATTAGACATTTGAAAACCATCTAATATGATGGTTTGGTATGGAGTAATATTTTCACAAAATATTTCTCAATTTTTCAATGTTTTGTTGGTGAAAATAAATGAAAAATAAATTTTCTAAGAAAATAAGTTCCTTAAAAGTAAGAAAATGACTTTCCTGGGAGAAATAGAGCAACAAAAAATAAATTAAAAACCCACTTATTTAATTCTATAAACACACTCAATTATTAGAAATATATTGATTAATGATGACTAATCAATTCCCTGGTAAAATCTTTTTTTTTTCCATAGAAATAAAAAATAAAAACAAATAGATAAATACTCACTCTTTTGTGTTGAAAAATGAAAAGTAAGGAATGTCTTAAAGTTTGAGGGCCTTTCAACAAAGGCCCTTTATAAAAAGAAGCCTCAAAGGACTAAAGGGTGGTCCAAAACAATCAATAAAACATTAGTCCATATAAAGGCCCAAAATAATTAAACCCTAAATCACAAAGATTTCAAAATAATGAAGGATATAACAAAAGTTTCCTCTAATATTATTTGATATTACCACCATGGCATATATATGTTGATCTAGAATTTAAAATGTATGAAAACATACACCAAATTCAAACAAAAACTATTGAGTTCACGTAAATTCATAGATTACACTGTAGATACATATCCTTAACTAGATGTCTTGAGTTTGTAACATATGAATTGAAAACTGTAAACTTAGCATGAATTTGAATTAGTCGAATCACGTGTGTTTTGAAATTGAAGCTATGAGTTCATTGTACCTCAAACAACAATCATTATCATTTAAATAGATTCTCAAGCATGACCTTTTTCTTCTTTCTTCACGAAATCTTTTGAGAGTCACTTTATTTTTAGCTTTACATGGTGACACTGTTTTCAGTGTCCAATTTGGGCTTTGTGGGGTTTCTATACTTTATTTGCAAGGCTAAAAACTCAAAACAAGTTGTGTTCAAAATGAGAAAGAAAAAATAGATTCCTCATTTAGGAAAATGAGAAAGAAAAATGAAAAAAGCTTCATATAAAAGGGAAGAAAAGTAAAGCCAAAAGAAGAGAGGAAGTATAGAAGTTTGGAATTATTATAATTGGTTGAAGCTAGTGGTCAATTTTCCTTTTTGTCTTTTCTCTAATTTGATGTCAAGTTTGGCTCCCTAATTTCAAGCTACAAAAGTTTACTAGCAAGTATTCTTAGAAGAAAATTGTATGACTTAATGTTGATGATGTAAAATAGTGGACGAGTGGAACACTATCTTCATATTCTTTTCTTTTTTAATAAATAAATAAATAAACTACTACTACTACATAAATGCGGAGCTAGGCGAGGGTTCATGAGTTCGGGCGAACTTAATAACTTTTCCGTAGACTCTATATTTATAATAGAAATTTATTTAAATATATATGTATATTATATTTTGAACCCCTAACAAAATTGATTGACGGTTATTAACGAAATTTAGAATCCCCAACTCTTAATCCTGGCCTCACCAAAGTTTAGATAATGGAGAAAAATTATTTTTGTGTACAACGTTTATCTTCTATAAATTGTCAACGTACGTAGATATTTGGTTTATTAGATTAAAAAAATGGGATATTCAAAGTATATATAATATAAAATATATATTTGGTTTTACACTAGATAAGTTGGAATACATTTTTATTTTTATTTGCAATTTTAATTTTGAATTTCTTAAAGGATTTAGGGAGAACTTAGAGAAGGTCGTCTTTACTATTTTTATCTTGGGATTAATAATTTCGAAATTATCATCCCACATTGGGGGGATACAAAAATAATCCTTCGATTATGATATGATTAATCCTCATTGCCAATATTAGAATTAAAAAATTCAATTGAATATGAAATAAAATAATCATGTATTTTATCCTAAAGGTTTATTAATGATCCCTAAGAGCTTGATAGCTGGTTAGAGTTATGTAGGTATTCGTTATTCGTTATTCCATCTTTTATCCTATATATAATAATACATAAGTTTAGTCATGTGTATTACTAAATTAATAGCTTAATTTTATACATAAATAGCTTAATTTCTAACTAACTATCAAATATTATATAACTTACTACCTCTTTACTAGCTATCAATCCATCCCTAACTGTGTAGTATATGTGGGGGAAATTTGTAGTGTCAATCATAAAACAACTCCAAAGTCTCCAAACAATGCACAAATTTCTTAAAACTAGCTAAAAAAAAAAAAAAAGCAAAAAAGCTATTGCTAATGGAGACCTTTTATCAAACCAAAGCCTGGTCAAATTAAGGTCTAAATCATTATGGGGTCTTGGTCCTCTTGGAAATTGGAACAAAGTGAATTTGTTTTTTATGAATAAATGTGCTTGCTTTAGAAAAAGGTAATTTTCCCCCCAAAAGTGAAAAGGATGTTTTGTAAATTGTAAGGGGTTATACATTGAAGATATACAACATATATACCTTGCTAGTTCTAACACAGAAATGACATAGCCCCACATAAATTTACCTTTTTTGTTTCTACAACATGACAACCATTTAGGTTAATTCATAGATAATATTCTAATTTTATTTTATTTTTGTCATAGCACTTTGTACATGGTCTAGAGAAATAATTAATTATTCCAAATTGAGTTAGGATGGTTAAACAAAAGGACCACAAAAAATAAATATTTTTCCTTAGTATTAATTTCCACTCATTCTTGAAAATATCATCTCTATTTTTGTGGAGCTTCCACTTCAATATGTGAAAGCAGATTCTTGAAGCAATATCTCATGAGCATCTTCTACATACATATCATGATCACAAGGCCAAAAAAGTTTACAACACTTTTGCAACCTCTAAAAAAAAACACCCTTCCATAGAAAGTATAATCATAAATAACTTTTCATTAAGGAATCCAAGTGCTTTACTTTTGTCTTGGGGAAGACTCTCCTAGGAGTGAGGGATTTTTTTTCATTTTAAAATATCATTTCTCATGCAAATAGATATTGCCACCCATGACCTTGGGCTAATTTACTTTTTTTTTTTAATTATTATTGTACCAGCTTTAAAGATTACATTATGTTTGGAAATGTTAGAATATGTGGGTCATAAGTAAATTTTAATTCCCTAAAATAAACTTCTTGTAATAAAGCTAAAAAGAAACAAGTGGGACCTTAATTCATAATTAGAAAACATTTGGATGTAAAAAAGCAATTTTTTTTTAACTTTTATCTCTTTTTAAATTAAAGGAGAAAGCATAGTATACTTTAGCCCCATATTTCATAAACCAAATTAATTCCCATAATTAAGAAACATAATAAAGGAAATATAGATTGGAAAAGTCTTTGGTAAAGATTATGATAAGAGTGCTAACGAATACATTCTATGATTCTATCCTTAGCTAATAAGAGAAACTGTAACATTTTTTTTTAAAAATAAAATAAAATTCAGTCTTTTCTTTTTAGTAATGTGTTAAAATTATGCATTTTTATCATTTACTAAATTCCCAATCATTGTTGAAGTCAATTATTCTCAAGATTATATATCAACTTAACGCGTTTGCCTTGATCTTTCTTTGATTCTTGGAAGGCTCTAACAATTTTATAAACCTAATTTCGACCAATAACACATGCTAGTAAATATATTTAATACTAAGCCACAAGTAGGTGTTACATATATTTGATGAAATGTAAACTCACATGGGGTACATAAAAAAAATTAATCAAAGCAATAATGATCTATAAAATATAGAAACAAAACAAGAAACACTAAAAAGACAAGTATGAAATGAGTTAAACAACATGTAAAAATATTAGGTGATTTTTTTTCATTTGTTTTAATCGTAGTGAACAAAGTTATATCTGATACATGTGCTGATATACCCAGTAAAATTAATCGAGATAGCTAGATATAAACTGACTCGAATAGTAGGATTATATTTTAGTAAAAAAATGGAACCATGTGAAGGCATCCAAAGCTTAGCTAGGGCATATGGGGAATATAAGTAAGAAAAAGAAAAGAAAAAGTTGGAAGAGTATGATCTGCTTGCAATATTGCATGGGTGTTAGGAAAGTTTTAAAAGAGTTGTCATCATGACTCTTTGCTTTTGGCTTTTTGGCTTCTCTAAAAATAAAAATAAAAAAGAACTTCCACCTTCCCACACACTCACTAACCAATTTATGAGCTTTACTAGATGCTTGCCTTGACCACCATATATATCTCTCCAACTATTTTGCCTTTCCTTCTTTTTTAACCTTTTTGTTTGTTTGTTTATGCATTGTGGGGAAGGAATGGAAAAATGGGAAAACAAATTACTCACTCTGTCCCTATTTATGTGACACATTTCGTTTTTCGAGAGTCAAACAGTTTGAGTTTGATCGGATTTGCTCATGAAATCTTTATTTTTTTAAATAAAATTTATATATTTGTAAACTACGTAAAAAATACTATAAATCAAAATAATTAACAATTTAAATTTATAAAAGATATATGAAAAATTTACGATAAAAATAGACTTATTTGAATCTCATAATTCGAAATGTGTCACATAAATTGAGAGGGGGGGGGGGGAAAAAAAAATTTAATAGAGAATCTACATCTTATAAATGAAGTTTCGCTCCAATTGGTATCATTAGATTATAAATCATGATAGTTTGTTTCACGTTGT
>JAJOOR010007564.1:0-29237 GCA_036250505.1 Solanum acaule | reverse complement strand
ATTGATTAGTATCTGAAATCTTAACATGGGGAATTACATAAGTGTTTAATGGGGAATTATGAAATATAAATAGAGGAGTGCAATTACGAATTTCTAGTGGAATGATTTGTAATTTATTATGGTAAGAATAATTCAAATTAATTATTTGGAATTATTTCCATAATAGGAAGCCTCAGTAATTAATTCTGTGGTCCCTCCAGTGCCCATATTTAACTAGAACTCAGAATCCTAATTCTAAAGGGAAAAGGGGAGAGGCGTTAGTTTTCTTATAAAAAGAAAACTAGCGTGTATTTTTCGGTTGAAGAAAAATAACGTGTGTTTGGTTCTCCTCTTTGGACTTTGAAGAAATCTCTATAATTAGGGATTATTCTAGCCCTAGATTGTTTAGTTTTCTATTCGATACTTGCCCACCCTAGTATTGAGAGAGTTCAGATGTGAACTTGGGATCACTGTAGAAGACCATGGCTATCTTGTAGATTCACTTGAAGGACTGTCTAACTTGGGATTCGCTTGAAGGTATCTGTTCATGCTTCAAGAGGTATTTATCGAATTAAGTTTCAGTATGTTTATGTGTTCTAGCATGATTATGTGGTCTAGCATAAACAATATTGGTTATCTATTATTCATGTAAGTAGAAAGATTTTGGTATGCTTCCGCTGTGAATATATATTTTCCAACAATTTGTGTTTTACAATTTTAATTTTAATGTATGATACATGTATCCGTGTATATATATTACTAGGGCCCAACAGTGACCTGTTCGTATAGATCGTTGATCCAACAAACTTAGAAACGTTGACATTTGTTATGAGAACAAAGCTATAGCCACGTAAATCAAAATTTATGTTATGATGATGATGAGACGGGAATCATAGAGTTGGTCATACTACATATTTTCTAGACTTTTATTCAAAATAATGCGTAAATAATATCTAATAAATAAAGGTAATTTCAACCAGTATAGAAAGATAATTTATGTCTATCCTCAAAGAAGAAGATATTTTATGTTAATGTATCAAAGACCAGTTGGTTGATTTGGATATATTTTCTATCCTTGTTTACCGAACTGTTTTTCCTCGAGCCGGGGATTTTTTGGAAACAACCTCTCTACTGCCTTGGTAGGAGTAAGGTTTTGCAGATTGTATTGCAAACACATATCAAATATATATATTATGGGCATCAAGAGTTCCTATTACAGATTCAGTTCGAAATGCAAAATTACACAAGAAATGATGAAATACATCGGGCAGACACGTTCTTTGTCTTAGAATAGCTGAAATTGCATATTTTCAAGCTAAGATTGTTGTTGAACATGCACTCTCTGCCAATACAAAAGTGAACGGATTAAACTTATTTTATTTTCTTCAATGTCATGCTTAATGGAAGTCATATGATCACACAACTACAATAGATATCAGTAGTCGTGCGAGCTATGGTGCATAGATAATGGATGACGTATTGAAGAAATTATTATGCCAAATTCTTTTATAAATTTATGGTTTACAGGAACTTACTTTCTTCTAACAAACACTAATAACTATTGAAGTTAATATTTCATGTCTTAGAGGAAAACAGTTGGCAGCTCTTCCCAAGAGCAAATTAAAGGGAAGGCAATTTTCTTGAAGCTCCGATTTCCAACTATTCTGTCCATCTAATCACACACCTACACTTTTAAGAAAAACCACATCTAGCTAGTTCTTTGAGTGAGGATAGCTGAACAAGATTTGTGTGAATGGTTTAGTAATATGATATTTTCACTCTCAAATGTATAGCTGAACAAGATTTGTGTGACTGATATTAATTCGATCAGACTTTACATGTTGCACTGATATTTCTCAGTGCAACACACTTGTTACACTGAGAAATAAAGGAGGATAAAAGAAGAGTTCATTCTGACCAATGACGGAAGCCACTGAAATCAGAGGTCACCAAGAACGTTGAACAAATGATTAAGCACAAGACTACTGGAATACAAGCTTGATATCACACTATTATATACGAGGTTCACAATATTTACAATAGACACAAGCGTGTCATGCAGATACACTGATCCAAACGTTGTTGCAGTAGTAGTGATAATACAACCCAAAAAGTTTAAAGAGTGTTGGGATTTTTTAGTTACAAGATGATGGTATCTTAGTCTAGAACAACAACATGCATGGTACAATTGTAGTCCGGGTAAGCTTCTTCAGTGGCAGCATTTATGGCACAACAAGATGTCAAAGTACCTAAAAGTTGAACGGTAGAGATATTGGCAAGGAAGTGAGAAAGATACTACAACATAAAATTGAGGCAAAATTTACTACATTAATTCCACAAATTTACAGCCAAAGGTGATAGTTTTATGGTGAAGTTATGTTAATAATGAACATTTACTTAGACGAAGGTGTAATGCAACATACCTAACTGAGTGTGGCATAGCCACTTGACGCAAAATCTGAATCAAAGAGGCAGCCCAAAAAATTGAAAAAGTTGAGTACCATCTTTGTTACTTCCTTCTCCCCAACTTCTTATAACTGGACCTTCATACCAATTGAGGTTGTGCAGATTGAGAATCCAAAAAGTTATGCTTTTTGAGTAACCAAAAGTACCAAAATGAGGAACATACTTCCTGTAATTAAAAGTAAATATATCAAATTCAATCATTAAAGTAATCATAGATACTTTGATGTTATATAACAGATAAATGTAAACATACAAGTGAATGGAGTTAAACTTATGTACTCTGGAAAAGAAATGAAGAAGATAAAAAACTTAAAAATATAAAAATCAGTAGACATTCAGAGCAGAACATGTATAATCTCTTACTACAGAGAGTACACAAGTGAATGCAGTTGACATTTCGATCCGACAGAAGTGACCACCAAATGGAACTTTCTAACTAATTTGTACACTTGCCCATAAGAACTCAAATATAGACAACACATAGTATACTTCGATGTAGAAGGCAAAAACTTAAAAATACTACTTGGCGGCTGTAGACATTCTAAGCATATCCCAACTTCTTCACTATTCAATGTACCCATGGGGACATTACTATTTTCTATTGCTGCAAATTATTGAAAAGCGCAGATGCTACAAATAGTCAGCGTAAGATCCTCGTATAAGTGTATGAACTTTCTTATTTCCACTGACCACATATTTATTTGAAGAAGGTAAATGAAGGGGTTGAGATAGAAGAAAATATATAGTTGAAGCTCTGAAGCAGCCATTAGTTATATATTCATTATTCTTGACATGTTTGCCTTGACACAGTTGAGTGAATCTTTACCAAGTCATCGACCTTCGGAATACCTAACATTATGTAATGTAATAGAGGTCGAAAGACTAATATGAAACTTATTAATGTAAGGTCAATATGAAATAATGGCTGGAATATAGATCACTCAAGTTGCACCCTCTAACATTGACGTGATTAATTTGATCAAACAGCCACCCATGCCCATTGGCTAATGCAACAGTCAACTTAGAACTATAGCTAATGTTAAAAGTTGAACCACTCAGTATCATCAGATGAGAAGTGGCAATTTTATTTGTCCTGATAGACAACTAAAACAATTATTGTCTTAATCTAAAGGACAATCAAAAGTAGAAGACAACAAAGCTAGAGTCAAATCTATGTTATTATCAGAACTAAGAAGGCATGAGTATCTTAAATCTAACAATAGCCCATATTTCTGCTAGACATATTTAGTAAGCTCATACTACTGCTTATCAAGTTAATTGTAATAACCTTTCAGAAAGGGGAAAAAAGACCGACTAATCTGCCTAACTTCACCGACAGGTAGACTAACCTTTCATAACTTCTTGATTGGCGTGGGTGGTTCAATTGAGGTACCGCTGCTAGAAGATTCAGATTCAACAAATGTCGCTTTCATCTCTACCTTGCTAGCATCAAACGATTTGGCCTTTTTAATGTTCCTCTCGCCAGTGCTTGGTAGAGATACATGTTCTCTTTCCGTGTAGGACAGAACTGTGAGACTTGACTGAGTAGCATTAGAGTTTGTCCAGGATGACTTCCTCAGTTGAATATGAAATAGTTTCTTCGACAACATTTGTTGGATCTGATCAACACGGAGAAGTTGGTTCTGGAAACAAAAGAAACCATTTGCAGAAGTATATATTAAGTATATATAAAGACAGACACTAAGAAATATAAGTAAGAGGTAACCTTGACGCAGGTTGTGTCAAATATGTCCTCTGCCTTCATGGAGAGAAGTTTTTCGCCAGGATCACCAGAAATGAAGGCAATTGCTGAACCACTGCCATCAATCAGATCAATTTGGAAGGTACACCTACAAGCATAATGAGTTAATACTTGAATTTTTTTTTGTATATGCGATATTTTACCACAATAAATTTTTATGTATATGTTATGACTTGGCCTTAAATTAAACAGTTAACTTGCAAAAATTAAATGGAACAGTGGAAATTTTTGGGGTAATTTTCTATTAATCAACTTGAAAAAGAAAGACAGTTAAAACTAAAGTAAATGGAATTGAACTAAGCCACTACAACAGCCATTGATGAATCCACAATCTGCAGAACAGAAGGAGTTTAGGATTAGAAGAGAAAAGATGAGGAAGATAGAGAAGAAGAAGAGAATTGGGTGAAGAAAATACCAATTTTCCATTCTGCTTCTCCCCTGCCAGATTGGTTGTTAAAAGCGTGACTTGTGCTGAGTTGGCTTCTGATGACGTGGCTGCATTTCTACCCTCTAACTTCATTAATCTACATCTAATCTGAGCCGTAGCTTTGACCCAGTAGTTATAACTACTTATAGGACATTAATTAGGCCTAAGGCCATGACAATTCCTCCCTCTCCAAAGCATCCTTGTCCTCAAGGATTAATAGCAAAATCTGGAAACTTAGACTTGATGAAATGATAATCTTCCCACGTGGCATCTTCGGGGGGAAGGTTTGACCATTGGATAAGCAATTTTACACAGGCCACATTATTATGTTTCACCATCTGCCGTCGCAATACCGCCACTGGTTTAACAAAAAACTGTCCATCAGCTCCGGTACTAGGCAAAGTCGATTGAACCACTTTCTTAGCTCTAATCTTCTTTTTAAGTAAGGATACATGTAACACTGGATGCACCCTGGAAGTAGAGGGAAGCTCTAGCTTATAAGCCACAGGGCCAATCTTAGCCAAAATCTTGTATGGACCATAGTATTTGGAGCTGAGCTTCAAATTTTTTCTCAAAGCAATAGAGGACTGCCTGTATGGTTGGAGTTTGAGATATACCAGATCACTAACTTGAAACTCTCTTTCTGATCTATGCAAATCAACATAATGCTTCATTCTTTCTTGAGCCTTACATAAGTTATCCTTAATAATTTGCTGCATTTGCTGCCTCTTCATAACCAAGTTTTCAGCAGCAGGCATAACATTATCCAGCAGTGGTCCCATAGATAGTTGAGGGGGAGAATAACCATATTGAGCTTCAAAGGGACTACACATGAGGCTAGTATGATAGTTGGTGTTATACCACCACTCAGCTTGGTGAAGCCATTGCTTCCACTGATGAGGTTTGTGGCTAGTCATACACCGAAAGTAATTTTCTATGCACCTGTTAACCCTCTCAGTTTGCCCATCTATTTGAGGATGATAGGAAGAACTATATAAGAGTTGAGTGCCACTCAACCTGAAGAGAGCTTGCAAAAAATTACTGAGAAAGATCTTGTCTCGATAAGATATAATAGACTCAGGTGGACCATGAAGAGTGTGTACTCTCTTCTAGAACTTAGTAGCCACTTGTAGAGCAGTAAAAGGATGTGATAGGGCTATGAAATGAGCACCTTTAGTAAATCTGTCAACTACAACAAAAATGACATCCTTGCCTGAGGACTTAGGCAAGCCTTCAATAAAATCCAAACTGATATGCCTCTAGGATTGATCATGGATTGCAAGGGTTGAAGCAACCCTGGATATGGAACATTCTCATCCTTATTTCTATGACATATTTCACATTCAGATACAAATTGTACCACAATTTGTTTCTTCAAGGGCCAATGGAACAGGAGAGACAACCTTTTTAAAGTTCCAAATTGGCTCGACTGCCCCCCTAAGTTAGAAGCATGAAAAGCCTGTATCAATTGTTGTCTAAGGTTCCCATTGGAACCAACATAGACCTTCCCCTTTCTTTGTAACACTCCTGAGAGATATTGCCATAATTTAGGGCCAGTAGTATCCACAGTCAGCTGTGTAATGAGTTCCATGGCCATAGAATCACCTTCATAACTTGTAGTAATATCCAGCACCCACAATGGAACTGTCATGCTAATGGCATTCAGCTGACCTTCTTCTTTCAAACTATCTCCTTGTTGTCTTGAGAGTGCATCAGCAACTCTATTCTCTGCCCCTTTTTTGTACTGCACCTCATAATCCAATCCCAAAAGTTTGGTTTGATCTCTTTGTTGCACTGCTGTAGTGACCTTCAGTTCAAGCAAGTTTTTGAGGCTATGATGGTCAGTTTTGACCACAAAATACTTGTACTGAAGGTAACGTCTCCATTTTTCGACAGCATTCAGCAAAGCCAGGTACTCCTTCTCATAAATTGACTTATCTCTATGCTTCATTGCCAACACTTTACTGAAGTAGGCTATTGGTTTTCCTTTTTGCAAGAGTACGGCTCCAATCCCTGAATAGCAAGCATCAGTTTCCACTACAAACTCCTCATTATAATCTGGTAAAGCCAACACTGGTGTAGTAGACATGGCTCTTTTAAGTGCTACAAAAGCTTGATCCACTTCTTCACTCCAGACAAAGGCATCATTCTTCAATAAATCAGACAATGGTCTACTTATGCTCCCATAATTTGCCATATACTTTCTGTAATAACCTGTTAAACCTACAAAACCCCTCAAAGCCTTCACAGTTCTAGGAGTAGGCCATTCTTCCATAGCTCTCACCTTGTTAGGGTCAGTGGACACTCCTTCAGCATTGATCACATGCCCCAAATATTCTACAAGGGCTGTCCAAAAGAACACTTGGATCTTTTCGCATACAAGGAATGAGACACTAAGGTGCTGAATACCAGTAATAAGTGTCCCACATGCTCAGACAATGATTTACTGTAAATGAGAATGTCATCAAAAAATACTAAAACAAACTTTCTGAGGTACAATTGAAATACCTGATTCATCAAAGCTTGGAAAGTGGCAGGGGCATTGGTCAAGCCAAAGGGCATAACCTTGAACTCATAATGTCCCATATGAGTCCTGAATGCAGTCTTGTAAACATCTTCAGCTTTCATTCTAATTTGATGGTAGCCTGCCCTGAGATCTATCTTAGAAAAAATCATTGCCCCATGCAATTCATCTAAAAGGTCATCAACAATGGGAATTGGATATTTGTCCTTTACTGTGAGCTCATTTAAACCTCTGTAATCTACACAAAACCTCCAGGTGCCATTCTTCTTCTTAACCAAAAGAGCTGGTGAAGAAAACGGAGATTGACTATGACTAATAATTCCATTGGTGAGCATCTCAGTGACTTGTTTCACTAATTCCTCCTTTTGATAGTGGTTATACCTGTAGGGCCTTAAACTCACTGGAGCTTCTTCAGGCTTCAAGTTAATGGCATGATCTAGTTGTCTCACTGGAGGTAAGGCCTTTGGTTCCACAAATACTGCTTGATACTTATCAATCACTTCATGTATAGCATTATCTACCCTCTCATGTTCAAGTTCTGGTTCTCCTCCTAATATGAACAAATGAGCTATCAAGGTTTGACCCTTCTTGATGTACTTGCTCATTGCATTGCCACTAATCATACTCAAGCTACCCTCCACGGGTATAGCATGTAGTACTGTTTTATTACTTTTTCTACCAATGGTTATACACCTTTTCTCATGGTCAAACTTGGTTGGATTATTTTTCTTCATCCAATCATTTCCCAGCACCAAATCACAACCTCTCAATTTGATAATTCTCAAGTTTTCCTTGAAGGATTTACCTCCCATTTTCCAGCTAAAACCAGGACAACTCATGTGACACATCACATAGTTACCATCAGCAACAGTAACTTTCATGAGGGAACTATATTTAGCTACATAGCCAGTTTCACTCACAGCTTGTTCATCTATGAAGCTGTGTGTGCTTTTCGAGTCTATTAGTACTGCAATGACCCTAATCTTAGCTGGTCCCTTGACTAAGATATCATTTACTCCTTGGTTACTACCAGACAAGGCACTCAAACATATGGCCTTCATAACCTCCTGTTGTATTTCTCCTTCAATGATAAGATTTGGTGGTTCAGGTACCTCTATTTCATTTGGAAGTATGGTCTCTTCTACGCACCTTATGCAATTCAACTGCTTAGCCTTACAGTTGTGTCCTGGGTAATAATTCTCTCCGCACCTGAAACATAACTTATTGTTCCTTCTGTATTCATACACTTCTGGGGTCAACCTAAAAGTGTTTGGTCGAGGGTTGTTCACAGCAGCATGTTTGGAGTAATTTGAACCACTAGCAACAGTAGGAATTGGATTACTTCCCATAGCATTTTTTGTAGAACTAGACCCTCCCACCTGATAGGAAGTTTTAGTCATCATCACGTTCTTCTTTTGAGCTACTTCGATTGCTTTCTCCTGTAGTCTAGCCTGCTCTATAGCTGCTCTTAATGTAACTGGCTTAAACATTTTAACCCCAAACTTGATTTCTTCCTTCAAAGCTCCAATAAAACTTGACAGGAAATGAGCTTCATTCAAGGCTGGGTTCCTTATTATCATCTGGGCCTTCAAATCTTCAAACTTGCCAAGGAATTCTACAGTTCCTATTTGAAATAGCTTATTAAATTCCTCAACTGTATCTTCAACATCTGCCTCTCCAAATCTCGCACAGAGTTCCTCCTTAAATTCAGCCCACGCAACTACTCTTCTATCCAAAATAAGTGAATTATACCATGTCTCAGCAAGCCCATTCAAATAGAGTGCAGCTCCCTCTACCTTTTGATTATCAGCAGTTCTATATAGGTTAAAGTACTTTTCACACTTACGTAACCATACCTTAGGTTCGTTCGCGTCGAAGCTTGGTAGTTCCCATTTTGGAGGTGGAATGGGCAATCTGGCCCTAGCTTCCTGTATGGGATTTGGTAGCAGCCCATCTCTAACTGGAAAAGCACCTTCAGGAGGTCTGACTGGTGCTCTTTCTAGAGCTGTCAAACGATCCAAAATAAGCTCCAAAGTTCCCCTGATTCCAGTTTGAGTTTCGTTGAGTTCCCTGCACGTTGTAGTGAGATCTCCCAAAATTTCGTCATGACGCAACAACTTATCATCTAGCAGCTTCATCTTGGTCCCTTCAGCCATTTTCACCTTCACGAGTTGAGCGAAACCTAGCTCTGATACCAATTGTTATGACTTGGCCTTAAATCGAACAGTTAACTTGCAAAAATTAAATGGAACAGTGGAAATTTTTGGGGTAATTTTCTATTAATCAACTTGGAAATGAAAGACAGTTAAAACTAAAGTAAATGGAATTGAACTAAGCCACTACAACAGCCATTGATGAATCCACAATCTGCAGAACAGAAGCAGTTAAGGATTAGAAGAGAAAAGATGAGGAAGATAGAGAAGAAGAAGAGAAGTGGGTGAAGAAAATACCAATTTTTCATTTTGCTTCTCCCCTGCCAGATTGGTTGTTAAAAGTGTGACTTGTGCTGAGTTGGCTTCTGATGACGTGGCAGCATTTCTACCCTCTAACTTCATTAATCTACATCTAATCTGAGCAATAGCTTTCACCCGGTAGTTATAACTACTTATTGGACATTAATTAGGCCCAAGGCCATGACAGTATATATCATAAACGTAATATCGAGGCACCAATGTTGTCTGTCTTTGACATTTTGCACAATCAAACTGCTTCTTGTCTTTTATGCTTTTTTTTTGTTTGCAGCCTGAACATTCTAAGACGAAAACTTTTGAAGATTGACATTTTGGCCTCAATGTAGAAAACTCCAAACCTGTAATGCCCAACAAAAAATGTATATCTAACTCTATTCCATCAATAAGTTGAGTTAGTCTAAATATTTCTGAAACCTACTGAAGCTGCTGTTGTAACTTCTTCAATAGAAATGACTTGTCGGTGAACAGGACTCACGGTAAGAGCAGTGGATGATCCTGTGAAGTTACCCGACACATTGCCCAAAAGCACGTCTTTGTTTGTCTTTGCCCTATTATGACAACAGAAAAATTGTGAAATATGCTTTTTATGGCACACTAAAGCTAGAGATGTATAGTAAGAAGTCAGTACCAACTGATCAACTGTAATGCCTGCGGATAAGTAGGATTTATGCGTATCGTCGAGTTGAATCTGGTTTGCAAAGTTATCAACCTGTACATATGAAATGATTGTGTAATAGTGTATGGTATTAAAAAATGAGATTTTAGTAAAACACACGCATACCTTGATAACCAGAGATTCCAATGTTCCTTCTAAGGATTACAGGGAACTCTTTTACCCTTTTCTATTTGAGCTTCCAATTCAGCTCCTTCAATTTCCCCGAAGTCGTCCCATAAAGTAAGCAAAAATTGCTTTCGTCTGAAAGCATGAGGAGTACATGAATACTATTTTTTCTTGAATCTATGGTAACATTGTGTCAAAATCTGAAAACATAAATACCAATGTATAACACAGAAGGTTATACTTACTGATCATCAGAAATAGTAACCTCACGACACCTATTTTGAGTGCGGCCTGCATATTTTGAAGGGACACAACGGAGAACAACTCCTACAATATCTGGTAGAAATAAAGAAATATGAGGTCATTACACGTGGGGACATAAATTATAGCGAACTAATTGTTGGTAAGGGGAATATACCAATTTCTGCATTAGGACCAGGAGTCAGTTGAGCAATATTGGCAAAAGCTGTGGTATGTAACTTGTTCGGTGGCAACAGTGGTTTCTCAAGCTGCTCATTTGGTTTGATATGTTCGATTAGAGTTTCTTTATCAAGCACCCAATAAAATTTATGTATTATCCTTCCGTACGAAGGTAGTGAAACTTTCACTCTGGCAATAGAGATTAGATATGTATCCAACAATGTAAGCTTCTCTACATAATAGTCAATATCATCACCATATACAACTGCCCTGATTTGTTGTTCATGTAAAGTCGGTGAACTTTGTGAGATACAGATAAATTATATAATTATGCCTAGAGGATGAGCGACGACAATAATGAGCGAGAGGACCTGCTCGTCTTCCAAAATCAGATTTTGGAATCGGAATTTCTTCTCCAAACTTAGTCTGTCATGACTCATGTCCACAATTTGGACTTTGCAAGTCCAATCGGGAGTGTCAATGGTTATTCCTTCAATATTCAATCTTGGCGCCATATGTCTTTATCTTGACAATGAGAGCCACAACAATTAGAGTTGTTTTAAATTCGTAAACTCTTGGTAATAGTAAGACACACATGCAAGGTTAAATGCTGGAATTTTTGAACTCTAGAATCTGTTTCAGTCTACTGTTAAAAAAGCGAACAAAGTTCATTACAACACATCATCAAACACCTGTTGTACAATAATAATACTAACATGCAATAGAAATTAACAAATCAAAAAATGAAAGCAAGAGACCAAAAAATATATTTAGCACTCCAATTCTTCAAAGAAATTGAAATACCTCAAAGAAAAAACAACAAAGCTGAAACATGAAAGACGAAACAACAAAGAAGTGTGCATGAGCAGAACCAAGAAAGAGGAGATTCAGAGAAGCACAATCTAGAAATTGCACAAAAAGAAAACAAAAGGACATAAAACTTCAAGGAGAAGAGCTGCAGAAGCTGAAACATCAAAGAAGAAACAACAAAGAAGTGTGCATAAGCAGACCAAACAAAAGAGATGATTCATAAAAGTACAATGAACAAACAATTGCACAAAAAAGAAAATAAATCGATGAAAACAACAAAGGGAAAACGAAAAACCTACCAATCTGAAGCTTGAAGAATCTGAGTTGTAGAAGTTAGTTGAGAGAAGGCGATGGTTCACTTTTGATTTGTTTGATTTCAGTATATACGCAAAGGCAATAGGACAGCATACATGCAAATATAGGATCGACTCCCCTCCATTACCCCTTCCCTCCATTTCCTCAAGTGGACGTCTAGATTAGAGATATGTGTCATATTTAAAGTTTAAATGTCAAGATTATATTATATTAATAAATATCATAACCATAGTTAAATCAACTAATTTTAGAAAACTACTCTTCAAATTTGGTAAGGATTACAATATATTCTATATAAAATTTGATATTTATTAATATCATTAATTTCATATTATATTTTGTATTTAAATATTAAATTGTAAATTATTAGTTTTAAACCAATTATTTTTAAATGATAAAAGATTGCTATTCTGCGTTCTTTTGATTACTTCTGATCAATTCCAATGTTCTCTTTTTTTTGGATCATTATTCAACTTATTTAATTCTACTAAACAATTGCTAGAACGGAAAATGATTTTTTTTGTCTATTGCTACAATACGTTTTTCAAAAAAAAAAAAAAAATTAAATAATTAGAGTGGATTAGTAAGATATATAAAATAGATATCTTCTTATTTCTTATAAAAATAGTTTAAAATAAAATTAGTTTTCAACAAAATTTAATGAAAAAAAAATATTTAAATTGATTGGGTGATTTTTTAAGTAAAATATCAATAGTTGAGTGACTTTCTAAGTAAAATATCAATAGTTGAGTGACTTTTGAGTTATAATCATTAATTTCATATTATATTTTTATATTTAATTATTAAATTGTAAATTAAAAATATATGATGAAATTAAAGATATTAATAAATATCAAATTTTGTATGGAATATATTGTAATTCTTACCAAATTTGCAGAGTAATTTTCTAAAATTAGTTGACTTAACTATGCTTATGATATTTGTTCATATAATATAATCTTGACCTTTAAACTTTAAATATAACACATGTCTCTAATCTAGATGTGCACTTGGTGAAATGAAGGGAAGGGATAATAGAGGAGAGCCGAAATGGAGGGAAGGGGTAATGGAGGGGAGTCGGATCCGCAAATATAGAACCCTCCACGTGTTGAACGACCAATAAAAGAGGGCCAGAAAGAGTCCTATATTAGAAGGGATCAATTATATGTTTTTTTATATAAAGGTACAAACACTTAAGGGTAAAGGTACAATCATTTAATGGCATGATACTTGTAAAAAGGTACAAATACCTAATGCTAAAGGTACAAAGAGTTAATGCCATGTTAGTCCCATTGTTGTTGACTTATATAAAAGAGAATATACTCTTTTTTATATCAATATGCATTTGTCTCATAACATACATGTAGCAATTATTAGTATCAGATAATGTATATGCGTTTGAAAGAAGATATGAAGATAATATAGCTATGTATATTTAGATGTTTCAAAAATATCCTTGTTGTTAATCAACTAGCTCACAAAGGCCCTTCAATTAGTCAACTTGTTTAAAAATACCCTTTTTACTAACGATTACTTCAAAACAAATGAAATATACCAATTTTTTTCTTGAATTATTCGAAATGGGGAACCTTTGCGGCTTTGCCCTCCATTTAAAGTTGTGAACAAGTGTTATTACTTTGACTATTTTAAATGATAAATTTTTATACGATGCCAATTTTATTTAATATAAAGTGTAATTACCGATATTAATTTTTCAATTAAACATTTGTTTTTTTGTTTTTTCTCAAAATTATTATAGCCTCGATTAAAATCTAGAATAACTTAACGGTGGGGGAATTTTTTAGCCAAAAGATAACAGAGGATAAAATTAACCAATTTCAAATAATTTAGAGATATTTTTAATTAACCCCTTTTCCTTTGTTTTATTAATCTCTTAATTAATTCTTAATATTATTCTTGAACATTTCCATGTTTATTATTATTATTAGAAGAAGAAAATTGAATTATTTTTTAGTAATTTCTAGGTTTGGTGTTAACCAAGTACGTAAAGTTAGCATTATTGCCATTACTTTCTAATTCTTAACAAGAAAAAAAGAAGTATAATGGGATCTTTCTTCCAGAGAGTACTTACTTCTAATGTAAACGATCATATTTGTATCGAATATTTTTTGATGTTATACACCATGCACGTTGAGTAAAATTTAAAATCCTAACTAACGATTTGGTTTTTGGCCCCCACAATACACCACATTGAGTAAAATTTAAAATCCTAACTAACGCTTTGAATTTTTCGCCCTCACCTAATATAAATGCAGTTGATATACTTATACATAGTTCCAATTTTAGATGAAAAACAAGTGATTGTGTGTGGTCCTCATGTAACACTACCAAATTAAAAAAAAAAACCATTTTCATATCCTTGTTGTATATAAGATAAAAAATAAAATAATTTGAGTTGTCAAAATTTACCGTGCTCACTTATGTTCGACAATTTGCTCGGAGAAGGAAGGAATAGCCATTACTGATTGAGTACAATTAGTAATCGTTATCGTAATGGGGCCCTAGTTGATGTTAGTCAACTCTTTATATTTTAGGTCATAAAGGAGTTTCAATCCAAAAAAAGCTACTTTTATTTAGAGATTTCAGAATTCAGAAGCTCCTACATTCAACTTTCAGGCCAATATAATATATATGGAATTGCCTACAATATGTGTTTTGGCCTTTCCTGCAAAGGATCTGATATAGATTGAAACGAGAGTAACTCTCCGTATAACATTCCGCAAAATGGATGTAACATACTACATAATGTATTAAGTTGGTATTTATTTTTGATCATCTTACATATTTGAACGTATATAAAGATGCCCGTGCAAGGCACGGGCATCCTTTATCTAGTTTTTTTTTTTTTTATATGTGTTGCCACTCCAATTATATAATTTTTATAACACAAATGGTTAGGTGAGGTGATTAAAAATAAACAATATATATATTTAAACTTATAGGGTCATTTGATTAGGAATAAGTTATTTTGAAATTAATTATTTCATAATAAGTTATTTCATCATTATATTAAAAATGGTGGAATAAATAATTCAACCACTTGATATTTATTTCCGATCAAATATAATTTTGTATTTTATTTTAAAATTATTATACCTTATATGTCACACCAAACCAAATGTATAATATTATCAGTATTCTTTTAAATCAAGTTTTTAATAAATGAACATAAATTAGTTAATTTTGATTAATTAATTTGAACAATAAACATGAATCAATTACTTAGTTTTCTTACTTGAATTAAATGCATATTTTCAAGACTTACAACTCTCATAGATAAAATATAAAAAATAATATTATTTATCTATTACTTTTATGAAATGACAAATATTAAAAAACATAAAACGTCATATAAATAGGAACATAAAGAATAATTATTATGGACAGGGCTGCTCCTACAAACGTGGGAGTAATTAAAAGGTCCACTTATTCCTTCAAATATAGTACCAAATTCACGGGCAAAATCAAAAATGGAATCTATAGGTGTTATAACTAATCTACATGTGAAAATATTGAGTATTCCAATACAAACAAGTTGCTATTTTATTTTAGTTTTGCTTGCAAACCGAAACATTTTATTTATTGATAATAATAGGTTTATCTATATAAAAGAGGAACTAATCTAAATAAAGTATTCTCTTCATTTAAAAAAGAATGACATCCTTTCTTTTTTAGTCTGTTTAAAAAAGAATGACTTATTTTCTTTTTTGGTAACATTTTAATTTCAGCTTTCCACGTGACATGTTTAAGCCACAAGATTGAAGGGCAATTTAGTACATTTGATATAATTTTAATTTAGGATCACAAGATTCAAAAATCTTATTTATTTTCTAAAACTCCGTGCCAAGTCAAACCAGGTCACTTTTTTGAAACAGAGGTAGCATCTTTTTTCAAATGTGGATAATACGAATGAGAGAAATGCATCAAAAACATAAGGTTGTCTATTATAGATATTCGGAAGCAAATAATTATTTTCAATTTCAATTGATTTGTCTTTTTTAGGTTATCTTTTTTAAATGTCTATTTTTTTTTTTTGAAACAAATTATTTTTAAATTTTCACATGAAATATTTAAGATTACAAAAAATTTAAAATTGTAAAATTTAAAAGTCTTTTTACTTTTTAAAAATTTTGTAAGATGTAGCAACCAATGAGAAAGCACAAGCTGGAGCAAGATGACCTTAAGTTCCACCTCTACCTCCCTCTTATGATAAGAGGCAAGTGTCAAAAATAGACTTACACCATTTATATTTTTTTTGATTTTATATTTAAATTATAACTTATTAGTTTGAGAAACACACTTCAATGGTGTGTGTAATACATTCTTTTTTTTTTTATTGAAAATCTTGATACATGACATTTCATATGGATAAAATATTCACCTTGACAAAATTAAATAATAAATTATTAATATTAACTAAAATTAAAGATCAAAATATCACTATCCCCAAAAAATCATTTTAAAAAATAAATTTAAATTATTTTTCTTACCCCATTCCACGACAAGTAAGAAATATTTTCCTAAAAAGATATGTATATATCTAACACAAAACAAGAAAAAAATTGGAAGTGGTTACATTTTATTTTATAAGAAAATATTATTTTTTTGGGATAATAATTTTTAATTTAAGCTAATACTAATAATTTATTTAATTTTTGTTAAGGTGAAATATTTTGTCCATGTGGAGTGTTATGTGACAATTTTTTTTTAAATAAAAGAGAGTGTGTAGTACACAGAGTGTAATAAAAGAGAGGGGCGTGTTTCTCAAACTAATAAATAATGGTTTAGGTGTGAAACTAAAAAAAAAAGGATAGTTTAAATGTATTTTTTAACACTTATCTCTATTATTGTTTTAGAGCAAATCCGATTATGTTTAAAATAAATTTGTTAGACTAAGTGATTTTGTTAGTTTTTTTAAAATTGAGGGATATAAATTATAATTAAAAGGAGTACATATTTTTTTCGCAAAAAGTATGATTAAACACAACTTCAATTCCTATTTTTGAAATTTCAAATAAAGTGAGTTGTTTTTGGATTTCATGGCCAAAATGTCCACGTAAACTTTGTATCTAGTTAAAATCAGACAAACAAATCAAAATAGAGATAAATAATATATTAATAATACTCCTATATATAGTATAGTATAAAGGATAATCACTTGTCACTTGTCATTTTGTGTGAAATAATAGTCAAAAAGCCAATTCTACGTCATTAATTTGTTTGATCATATGCATGCTACCTAAAAAATTGACCACCATGTTCGTAGATACTTTTTCCAAATATTAAAGTTATTAATGTGACATCGGATTTCAATGAAGCTATTTGCTCTAATTTATTTCTAGTATTTTACGTCCACATTGTGCCAATCTTATTCATTGCCGTCAGGGCGGAGCTGTGAGTTCGATCGAATTCAATATATTTTGTTTAAACAATATAATTATATTAATAAATTCATCAATATGTAAATATTAAATTTAAAACTTTATTACTATCACTTAAAATCATCATTATAAAATTAAGATGCCATAAAATTGAAACCCTAACTTCGACTTGAATGGCCACAAAATACCTTATCATCTTTCCTATAAAATGGAGACACAAGGTCACTTCATTTTAGAATAAATCAACCTCCTTTTCCTCACAATATACACTATATGAAAACCTAAATTTACTTCACTATAGAAATGAAGAACCAAAGTACACACCAAAAGCCTCATGCTATATTATTTCCTTACCCCCTTCAAGGTCATGTAATTCCTTTTGTTAACCTAGCAATCAAACTTGCATCCAATGGCTTCACAATTACCTTCATAAACACTCAATCAATTCATCAACAAATATCGAAAGCCGGTCGATCAAACATTAACGATAACGAGGGCAACGATCTCTTCTCGGGTGCACGAAAATCAGGCCTTAGTATACGAGATGTGTCTATTTACGATGGTTTTCCTATAGATTTCGATCGTTCACTTAATCATGACGAATTTTTTGAAGCTATCCTGAATGATTTTGTTTTTCATGTCGATGAGGTTGTTGGAAATTTGATGCTCTCAAATCCATCACCAAATATACTAATTGCTGATACTTTTTATGTATGGTCATCAACCATAGCTAAAAAGTATAATCTTGTGAATGTTTCGTATTGGACGGAACCAGCTCTTGTTTTTAGTGTGTATTATCACATGGACCTTCTAAAGCAAAATGGACACTATGATTGCATTGGTAAGTAAACTCCGGTTCTAATTTAAATGTCTTAATTTGACTGAATACGAAGTTTAAGAAATAAAATCTTTGAATTTTATGATTTTAAATTAAAGATATATATATATAGTCTTTAAAATTTTATAGTTTTAAACGTCATGTAGGATGTTGACATTTAAAAAACTTATTAAATATAGAAACATACACTCTTTTTCGAAGAAAACTAAAAAAAATTACAAGACTTCAATTGAAATGAAGAGAATATTTAGTTTCCACTTTAATGACGTATTATGATAGCTGGCGAAGCCACATATACTTGACACCTCTTCATCAGAAAAATTACGCTGTGTAACTAGATAATTTTATTTATATATATATATATATATATTACATATTGACAATACTTGGCTTCTTTATTTTCCACTTTAATGACCTTTTATGCTAGTGGGCAGAACCACATATACTCGACACCCTATTTGTCGGAAAATTTATTCTATATAGCTAGGTAAAAATATCTTTTATGTATATATATTACGTATTGACACACATTGACTTCAATGCAACTTCATTTCTTTATATATTGACACCCCTTAATTGAAATTCTGACTCCATCACTGATCAATAGCTAGCTATTCCCCTAAACTTGATAGAACTAATTTTGATCTTCTATGGATTTAAGTTAGAATTTTTACACTATCAATTAGTACTTAAATTTCATGGCCAGCAGGTAATAAGTGACTATCTTTATCAAATATCAATTAATGTTAATCATATTAATTTACCTGCAATTAACTTATCATTTGTGACTTGTGATGAAATTTTTATGTTTTGCTAGAGAATAAACGCGAGGACATCATAGATTACATACCAGGAGTGAAGGCCATAAAGCCAACAGATTTACCTTCTTATCTTCAGTCTGATGACACAAATATGGTGGTCAATCGAATAATCAAAAGGGCATTCAAGGAGGTGAAAAATGTAGATTTTATTATTTGTAACACTATCCACGAACTCGAACCTGAAACCATTACAGCGTTACAAAAATATCACTCTATTAATGCAATTGGACCAATTTTCTCCCCTGGATTCACCAACACCTCAGTGTCAACTAGCCTATGGTCTGAATCCGATTGCACCGATTGGCTAGACACCAAGCCACATGGCTCGGTCTTATACGTCTCGTTCGGGAGCTATGCTCATACTAATAAAGAAACTATAGTGGAAATTGCAAGTGGTCTGATGGTTAGTGAAGTGAATTTCATTTGGGTACTTCGTCCTGATATTGTTAGTTCGGAAGAGAGTGATTATTTACCGATTGGTTACGAAGATAATATTAAGGATCGAGGATTAATCGTGCCATGGTGCTGTCAAACGGCTGTAATTTCTCACCCGGCGGTTGGGGGCTTCCTGACTCATTGTGGATGGAATTCAATTATGGAAAGCATATGGTGCTCTGTTCCGTTTATTTGTTTTCCTTTACTGACCGATCAATTTACTAATCGAAAATTAGTAATCGATGATTGGAAAATTGGGATTAATCTTTGTGATGAGGGTTTGATTTCAAGGGATGAAGTGGCAAAGAAAGTGAAATTTCTGATGAAAGGCAAAGAAGCAGAGGAAATGAAGCAACGGATTAAGAAAATTAAGAAGGAATTAGAGGATGGATTAGCAATAAATGGATCATCTCAAGTGAATTTTACAAAGTTTATGGATGATTTAGAGTCCATATTGCAATTAAACCATATTGCAAAATGATTATGATTTAGCCCCTTAAAAATAAGAGTTTACAATAAGGAATAATATAGTTCATCATTCTCGCTATTTTAATTTATTTGTGTTACTTTTTTTTTAGTTTGTTTCACAAAAAATGTCTCTTTGAAAGAGCCGTGGAGAAAGTAATTGGATTAATTAGAAAAAAAAGCTGACTGAATCTGTATAAATTTCAGTTAAATAAAAAAACATCTAGTCTAAGTAATGGAGTTCCAGCCATGTATTTTACATATTTGATTCGAAAAAATATAATTAAAAAAAGATAATGAATTAAAAAGGTAAACATATCTTTTATTTTAAAAAAAAATCATGTGGACAAAAAAAATCACGTGACAACAACGAGTAAATCTCACCTTTATTAGGTGAGATTGATCAGAGGTAAATGACACCAACAAGTAACAAATTCAAAGGGTAATATATAATAATACAAAATTTAGATGTATGTGAAATTTAAAAATTATTTGTTACCATCATAAATAATAATTTACGAATACGAAAATACAAGACTACAACTAGTACCTTGGGAACGGAACGCAAAGCAATTACATACGAATAATGAAAAATTAAGAAAATTGTCTAATTTTTGTCGAGTGACTTTTAAATGCTATAAAAAGGTGGTGTGGATCATGGTAAGGTATAAGAATTACTCCCCAAATTCTTACGGATGGTTCTGTGAAGGATTTGAAAAAAAAAATGATTGAAAGTCATATCACGAAAAAAATCATAGGCTAATACACATGAAAAACTAAAAAAAATCTCTTAATTCATCTTGATTGGCTCTAAATGCTAAAAGAAAGTTGTGTGGATCATGGTGAGGATATAAGAATTGTTCTCCAGGTCCGTACGGTTAGTTCTGTAAATATTTTGGAAAAAAGTGTTCGAAAGTCATATCACCAAAAAATCTATAGGCTAACATACACGAAAAAACAAAGAAAAATCGTCAAATCCTTATTGAGTGACCCCAAAATGCTAAAAAAGTGAAGTGGGTCATAGTGAGACTATAAGAATTGTTCTCCAGGTCCTTACGGATGGTTTTGTAAAGATTTTAGGAAAAAGTGTTCGGAAGACATATCATAAGGAAATTCACAAGTTAACTGTCACGACCTGAGTCTACACCCTGGACGTGGCCGGCACTCGAAGATCATTGCTGGTCCCCAAGAGAACCCTCATCTTGGCTGACTACAAGCGGAAAACTAACTTAAGCATACAAAAGCTTAAAAACTGAATTAAATTCATGAAACTTAAATACAAAGCTTTAACTCAAATGAAAAACTCTGAATATAAAAATAATATTCAACTCGCCATAAAATAGGCAACTTAAGTCTTTAAACATTTAACAAAATAAATGATACAAACTTCTCAACTATACTGACTATCTATGAAGCCTCTAACTGTTAATGATGGAAGTCGGGACAAGACCCACGACATCTTGACTAAACTGAAAAGTAAATGAAATCCTCTGGAAACAAGGAGGCTCACCATAGCTAACTCGAACTTTCGGATGTATCAACGAAGCTCATGTTGATGACCCTGAATACCTGTGTCTGCATCATGAGAAGATGCAGGCCAAATGGCTCAGTACGTGGAATGTACGAGCATGTAAGAGGAATTCTAAAGCATAAACATAAGCTTGAAACTTGATAAAAAGGAAACATACTTACCTTTTCTCAAACTTACTCAACTCAAGGAATACTCAAGGTTATTCAAAACTACTCAAACTTACTCAACTCAAAAGTACTCAAGGATAAGATACTCGACTTCAAAGATATGATACTCGACTCAAAGATTAGATACTCAACTTCAAAGATATGATACTTGACTTGAAATACTCAACTCATGAATACTCAACTGAACTCATTTCATTATAATGCAGTTTAAAACGAGTGCAATATAAAGAAAATGAAGACTGTTTAAAACATGATGTCAACTCATAATCATAAATTCATAAAAGACATACCATGCTCCCTCTCAAAGTCTACTTGTGCAATGCATGAATGAAGTCTCATACCCCCATTCATTCTAAGCAGAACCCCTTGAAGAACCATGCAATTACTGTTGTGGGAGTTTCTCTAACCAACAACCACCACTATGAGCCTAAGTGGTGATACAACGTCTTGCCCATGCTGCCAGAACTGTCCTGTACTTTGCCGTCATATAGAACGCTTAACTTAGTGGATCCACTAGCTTAACTTATGTGATCATCTAAAAAGTATGACCCATTAATACCCATGATGGCTACATGGTTTATGGAGACTTGAATTAATATGAACTCGCTTCCCCATATCGGTGCTCAATACTACTCCCAAAATATACTTAGCTCATATGTTTTAAAACAACTTCTTTCTTTGATTTGAGATAATTACTTAAAAACTTAGCTTAAAAGCTCTCTTGGAATCGATGTTCCCTTTCTTGCTCAAAACTCTTTTGGAAATCTCAGTTTCCTCTCATCTTAAATGTGAAAACATTTACTCTTGGGAATACTTAGTTCCCATTTATCATTTTAAAGAAAATGAACTTTATTCTTACTATTTACTCAACTTCAAAGCTTAAGTCTTAAAACAAAGTTTAAACATTTGTAAAAGACTTCTTAAAATATGGTTCACGCCGAATTATGGACTTGAACGACTCAATGCAAGGTTTTCAATAACCACAGATAGAACTCAATACTTGGAACTCAAGAACTTTAATGATATTACTAATTTCAAGAATGCTCAACTCGGAGGGTTCATGCAGAATTATGAGCATGAGCTACTCAACCCAAGGACTCAAGCATACTTCTCATCTCAAGACTGTTAGACTTATAGGGTTCATGCGGAATTATAGGCATAAATAATTCAACTCAAGGACTTCATGGGTAACATGTAATAGTCCCATGATTAGAAATATAAACTCAAAAGGAATTAAGAGCTCAATACTCAAGACTTAGAACTTGAATATATTACTACTCTTAATGATGCTCAATTTATGGAGTTCATACGGAATTATGGGCATGAATGACTCGACTCAAAGGTCTACATAACTACATGGATCTCATGTATACGACTCTTCTCATTCTCTTACTTACTTCCTCAAAACTTAGCTCAAATCAATAGTTGATCTCAAAGGATTCACACTCGAACTTAAAGACTTTCTTGAACTCTACTCTTAACTCTCTCTTAAACGTGAATTATGAATTCAAGAGTTATGGTTCATGATATGAAAGGTCTCATGATGACAAAGTAGACTCATGAATACATTCTCCTCATCCTCATACTCACTTTCTCGAATCTTGAAACAAGTTACTAGAAGTTGTAAAAGACTCCTCAAAAAGACTCACATAGACTTTCTCAAAATGTTCGGAAGAACTCTCAAGACTTAACTCTTAACTTTACCTTGAATTGGAATTATGAATTCAAGGTTATGATCATGTTATGAATGATTTCTAAGTGTTTGGAAGTAGTTTAGAGTGATTAGAATCAAAGGGAGTGAAGGTACACTTTAAAGGGGCTCAAACGGGACAACCGATGGAAAAGGAGTGGGGGCAGGCGACCCTAGCGCGTTCCGGGCGCGGGGCACTAGCCCCTAACTTCAGAGATTGCATATGGGTGCACTGCAGGCGCGCTGCCCCAGCCCCTTGGGCGAATCTGGGGCGCGCCGCTCCAGCCTCTCCCCAGGCAAAGTTTCGACGAATTTTGCCTCTCGTTTTCTGACCCTAAATCGCTTTTTATTGATTTCTTTTCTCATGTTTTCCTTAGATTCAATTACCCAACCTAAGTACACACTAATACACTCAAAACAACACTCCAAACAATCACTTTCAACTCAATAAATCATTAAAACCCCAACAAGACAATATTTATAATGAACCTCAAGAACACCTATCAAGAACTTAAATCCTTTAACTTTTTGAGAATGAAACTTCGCTGAAAATAATATGTTTGGCGTGTGGGTGAACAAACCCAACACTATGGAAACTTACATACCTCTTAGGGATCAAACCCATGGCGACAATCCGCAACAACTCTCAAGAATTTCGACGAACGCTTCGATCCTTTCTCTTTTCTCCTCTTTTCTCTTCTTTTTTTCTCTTCTTGAACTCTCAACTAAAACCCTAGGTGTAAACTAGGATTATAAAACTGAACCTAATCAGATTAGACCCCTAAAGTATTACTAAAAACAAATTAAATCTGATTGGGTAAGGAAAAGACCAAAATACCCCTCTAAAATCCGGTTTTGACTTTCCTTATCTAGACAGCCCAACCTCGAATGGACATATCTCCCTCATACGATATCAAAACTGAGCAAACTCGGTGGTGTTGGAAAGATAATTCAAAGATCTTCTCTACGGTGTATGGTAGCACACCTAACTCATCCTGAGCTATGAGTTATGGTCGTTTGAAGTCGACCCAAAACTCATACTTAGCTTAACTTACAAAATTTCAGATTTTGCTATTTCCAATTTAATTCTTTTTGGAACTCAAGGTGCTACATCTAGTGACCTTAACACTTACGAAATTTTTAATTCCTTGGTAAAATCCCACTCACTATGAAGAACGGTTCGAGTCTTAGTTCGAAATTTTTTCTGGGGTGTTACATTAACACACATAAAAAACTGAGAGAATTGTCTAACTCATGTTGAGTGACCCATAAATGCTAAAAATAAGGTCTGAATCATGGTGAAACTATATGATTTTTTCCCCAGGTCCATACAATTGGTTTTGCAAAAGTCTTGGAAAAAAAGTATCGGAAGCCAAATCACCAAAAAATTATGGGCTAACACACATGAAAAACAGAGAAAATTACTTAATTCCTATTAAGCGCCCCCTAAATGCTAAAAAAAGTGGCGTGGATCATGGTGGGGCTATAAGAATTGTTCCCTAGGTCCTTAAGGATAAAGATTTTTTTTAAAATGTGTCCGAAAGCATATCACCAAAATATCATGGGTTTTACATGAAAAAAAAATGAGAAAATCAGCTAATTCCTGTTGAGTGACCAGTGAATGCTAAGAAAATGACGTAGACACGGTGAGACTAAAGAAATTGTTCCCTAGGTCCTTATGGGTAGTTCTGTAAGGGTTTGGAAAAAAATTATCCAGAAGTCATATCACTATAAAATCTATAGGCCAACACATATGAAAAAAATGAGAAAATTGTCTAATTCTCATTTAGTGACCCCTAAATGCTAAAAAAATGGTGTGGATCATAGTGAAATTATAAGAATTGCTCCCACGTCCTTACACATAGTTCTGTAAAGATTTTGCAAAAAATAGTGTCTGAAAATCATATCACAAAAAATTTATGGGCAAACACACATGAAAAGTTGAGAAAATTGTCTACTTCACGTCAAGTGGCCCCTAAATGCTTAAAAAGATGTTGTGGATCATAGTGAAGCTATAGAAATTTCTCCACAGGTCCTTGCAGATAGTTCTGTATAGTTTTTGAAAAAAATGTCTGAAAGTCATATCACAAAATTCAGGGACTAACACAAACGAAAAATTATAAAAATCGTCTAATTTCTGTTGAGTGTCCCCTAAATGGCAAAAAAAAAAGTGGCATGGATTATGCTGAGGCTGTAGGAATTTTTCTCTAGTCCTTATGGATGATTCAGAAAAAAAATTCGAAAAAAGTTCCCAAAAATCATATCACCAAGAAATTCATGGATTAACACATACAAAAAATTGTGAAAAAGGCTCAATTACTCTTGAGTGACCCCTAAATTCTAAAAAAATTGTGTGGATTATGCTGAGAGTATAGGACTTGTTCTCTAAGTCTTTATGGATGGTTTTATAAGGGTTTTGAAAGAAAAAAAAAGTACCTGAAAGAGATATCACCAAGTATTTATGAGCTAAAACACATGTAAAACTAACAAAATCACCTAATTCATATTGAGTTACCCCTAAATTCTAAAAAAAACAGACGTGGATCATGGTGAGACTATAAGAGTTGTTCATCAGGTCCTTATAGATGGTTGTGTAACGATTTTGGAAAAAAATATCAAAAAGTCATATCACCGAGAAATTCATTGGCTAACACACACACAAAAACTGAGAAAATCATCTAATTCATGTTGAGTGACCCCTAAATACTAAAAATAATGATGTAGATCATGGTGATGCTATAAAAATTGTTCACTAGGTCCTTAAGGATGGTAGTGTAAAGGTTTTGGAAACATAATATTCAGAAGTTATATTACCAAAAATCAATGAGCTAATGCGCACTCAGAAAACTGATAACATAGTCTAATTTTTGTTGAGTGGCCCCTTAAATCCTATAAAAATGACATAGATTGTGGTGAGACTATAGGAATTGGTCCAAGGTCCTTACAGACAGTTTTGTAAAGGTTTTGAAAAAATAATGCCCGAAAGATATATCACCAAAAAAATTTATGGGCTAACATAGATGAAAAATTGAGAAAATCACCTCATTCTTGTTGAGTGGACCCTAAATGCTAAAAAATGGTGTGGATAATAGTGCGGCTATAGGAATTGTTCTCCATGTCCTTATAGATGATTTTGTAAAGCTTATGGAAAAAAAATATCTGAAAGTCATATCGCCAAAAATTCATGGGGTAACACACACGAAAAATTGAGAAAATCACCTAATTCTTGTTTAGTGACCCCTAAGTGTTTAAAAATGGTGTCAATCATGGTGAGACTATAAGAATTGCCTCTCATGTCCTTACGGATAGTTCTATTAAGGTTTAGGAAAAAAGGTGCCTGAAATCCATTTGACCAAAAAAAATTAATAGGCTAACACACATGAAAAACTAAGAAAATCACCTACTTCTTGTTGAGTAGCCCCTAAATGCTAAAAAAATGGTGTGGATCATGGTGAGGCTATAGGATATGTTCCTCGGGTCCTTACGGATGGTTCTGTAAATGTTTTGAAAAAAAAAAGTGTCCAAAAGACATATCACCAAATAAATCAATGAATTAACACACATAAAAAATTGAGAAAATTGCGTATTTTCTGTTGAGTGACCCCTAAATGCTAAAAAAAGTGGTGGATCATGTTGATGCTATAAGAATTTCCTCAGGTCCTTACGGATGATTCTGTAAATGTTTTGAAAAAATTAAAAGTGACCGAAAGTCATATCATCAAACAAAATTAATAGATTAACACACATTTAAAATTGAGAAAATCACGTAACTCTTGTTGAGTGGCTCCTAAATGCTAAAAAACAATGGCGTGGATCATGTTGAGGTTATAAGAATTGTTCCCAAGTTCTTACGGACGGTTCTATAAATATTTTGGAAAAAAAGTATCTGGAAGTCTTTATCACCAAAAATTCAGTGGTCTAACATAGAAAATTGAAAAAAAAAAACGCTTAATTTCTATCGTGTAACCCCTAAATACTAGAAAGAGTGGTCTGAATCATAGTGAGGCTATAGAAATTGTACTCAGGTCCTTACAAATGGTTCTGTAAAAGTTTTGGAAAAAAAAGTGTTTTGAAGCCATACACAAAAAAAAATCACGGGCTAACACCTACTAACCTACTATTCTAATTATTAAATCCACACCCTCCTATCAATAAGGTCATATCCTCCGTGAGATGAAGTTGTGTCATGTTCTTAGGTCTACCTCTACCTCTCCTCAAGTCTTCGAATCAACCTATCGCACCTCCATACAGGGGCATCTATACATCTCCTCTTCACATGTTCAAAATAATTTTGTAAACGTCAAGTATTAGATGGACTCGCGCACTCTTTTTTTTACGTGTGTATTATCGCTTGACCTTCTAATGCAAAATTCGACTATAGTACAATTATATCATTTTAGTCAATTTCTTCCTTTTCTCTTACGTAGAATAATAGTAACAACTTATATATTGATCAAACACCTCAACTCTAAAAAATAATTCAATATCTTTTCGACAATAAAACAAATCCAGTCAATATATATCTACTAGAATACAAAAAACAATTAACACTACATTGCATGAAAACCTCATTGATGTAGAAACACAACAATTATGAACCAAGCTAATCATGCAATTCATTACCATACAATTTGTATGTCATGTAACATACACGTGATTCTTTTTCCTATAAAAAACTACAAAATTCACTCATTTCTTCAACCAAACCAAATAAGTCTACCACAAAAACTAATCAAACATCAATTTTAATTGTTTTTTTTTCCTCATAATTTTCCCTAATTGTGTGGCCATGGATGAACCACAAAAGATCAAATTTAAAGTTGAGTCAGAAACATCAGAGTTCAATGTGACAATGAAAGAGACAGATAAAGTAAAGGACTTGGTTGAAATTGTCAAAGCAAATTTTGGTGATGATTTGTATTACACACTTGAACACAATTCAATTGAAATGAAGAGTGACCAAGCCTTGTCTACATACAACCTCAAAGATGGCTCAATTGTTAATGTAACATGGTCTGTTGATTCACCTTAGTTAAATTTGGATTATAAAAGCTTCTACAAATACTATATAGTAGTACTACATTTAAGTATTTTTTAAAAGTTTATGAAGTAAGTCCAAGAATATGATCATGTATTGATAACATCTTTATTGTTATCCTTTGTAACTATGATTGGAAACAACATTGTAATGAACCTATCAAGTTTTATTGAAGAAATATAATTTCAGTTGTTTTTCGTTAATCCTCAGGTGAAAATACGGTTATGATCACTTGTCATTGAATATATTTGCTATCGTGAAATTTCAAATTCTACATGTAAAGTTTTGGGACATTAATGTTATGTGATTCACTTGTGAAATTCAAATGTGAATTTACTTTTCCTATCTTATAATTTTCTTTCTTAACCAATTAAATCATGTGAATTTTAATCATATATCTTTTAACATTTGGAGTTCAAATAGTGGATGTTGATGGGGAATTTTCAAATTATGGTTGGAAGCAGGGAAGATCAATGCTCACTCACCCTTGTTGTAGTTGTTGTAAATTTTGATTTTGAAGATAGACAAATCAGATGAACGGATCTGGTATCTCCAATGCTTTTATTTTGCAAAATCAAGAGATAAGTATTGAAAATATCCTTAAACTTGACGTGAATTATTATTTTAGTCTCTCAATTATTGACAGCCTTAAAAACACTATTCTACTTGATTAAGTGAATTTAAAAACATCCCTTGTATGCCACATGTGCATATATGTGTAATTTTCTGTTGACATGCATGGCGTACACATAGATATATGTAATAGAAAAAATATTTAAAGAACATTTAAATAATTAAATGTTAAGAATTTAACAATTTAAGAAGATAAAAGAACTTCTTTTTTCTTATCACCCCACCCATCCTCTACCCAGTACCCCTAACCTCACACCTCACT
>JAJOOR010007563.1:0-28474 GCA_036250505.1 Solanum acaule | reverse complement strand
TAAGAATATGAAGTTGAATTTCTGAAATCATGCACGGATTTTGAGATATATGGAAATTACAATTATAGGTGTTTCCGAAGCACATTTTCGGGCATTTTTGGGGTTGCTTCAATAGACCACGCTTTCAAAATTATTTCCATTAGGAGTAGGAATCTCTAGCATGAAGTGAATGACTATGAGCCTTAAAAGCTATTATGAAAAGAGCATGGATGGTGAAAGTTTTTCTCACGCATGGTCTAAGGAGCTATCCTATGATGTTTCTATCTTGGATTAGTATCTTAATTGTACTTTTCCATGGATAATAAGATAAGATGAGTAAGATTAAAGACTATTCCGTGGGATTTATGCTTAGCACCGAGAGAATATTGAGATGGAAGCTCTCCCGTAGCTTGAGGTCGGGTTTCTAGTAGAAATCTCCTTATCCCATACCTATGTGCCCCCATAGGATGATTGTCTTAGATAGATCTTAGCTAGTGGATCCACATAAGGTAGAAATTCATGGTCCTTAACTTGGCAAGTAGCACACCCTGTTTCGGTATGGGGCACACATTGCATTTCATGTTATAGCTCGCATGGTTTAGATGTCGGCTAATGGTAAACTTCCCATAAAAAGAACTAAGTTGATTTCTAATGTTTTATGAAGCTTCCTTTATGATTTAAAGATGAATTGACCATGTTCATGATCTATGAATCTTCTTAAATGATTTTATTATGTTTTAACTTGGTCATGCATTCCATGTTTTCGATGGTGTCCCTTTATGATCATGCCTCATGTTTTATTGCATTCCCCTCATACTTAGTACATTTCATGTACTAACGCATACTTTTTCCCACATTGTTTCACTAATGAAGGGTCTGACGTTCCCATTCTGCATCTCCATGGCTAGTGATCACTTTAGTAGATTTGAATATTCGTGAGTCCTCATGTTTCGAGGACCAAACCCTTTATTGCTTGTTGTGTTTACTTTTTCGTATTGTATGTGATGTATGGGTTACGTCTCAATCACTCTTGATGTACTAGCTGACTTTAAGACTATGTTAGATTTCTGCTACATTTTGTCAAACTCTTTATGATATTAAATTCTCTTTTGAACTCTTTAAATTCTATTATCGTGTATGATGTATGCTAAGTGGATTGTGTAGGGCCTCTCGGGGTTTTATACGTCATGTCACGTCTAGGGTGTACTTTGGGTCATAACATATAATAGCCTTAATAACCTATACACTAATTCCAAGGTGATGTGGCTGACCTTATGAATGTTAAACATCCTACAAAGCAACTTAAGAGCTGAACCAGTCATGTAACTCCTAATTTTCCATCCATACCACAAGTCATTATCATTTTTGTCAAGCACCGAGTTCATGATAATCACCATGGGGGGCCACACTACTTTCTAATCTTAGAATTTGATGTCATGCTACCTTACAAACTTCTATTATACCTCTAGGTGAGGTGTATGGAAGATGAGATGGCATCAAATTCTAAGATAAGATTATAGTGTCCCCCCCCCCCCCTCATGGTGATTATTATGAACACAACTCTTAAGAAAGATGATAATGACAAGTGGATTGTATGGGATATAAGGAGTTGCATGACATTTTCAGTTCTTATACTGCTTTCAAGAATCTTTGACATTCAAAAAGACCATGACGCCATCATGGCATTAGAGTATTGATTTTTGAGGCCACTGTTGTGGGATACATGTAGGCTCTACTTCTTATTGAGTATTTTTCTAAAAAAGGAATAGATAGAGATATGTGTGAATATTATCACATTCTCTTTTATTCTGGGGTGAAACGTAAGTTTTATGGTTACATGGAAGAAATAAGAGACATGAAAAACTTCAAAAAACATTCACATGAGAAATTAGGGTTGAAGTTTGAGATGAAGTCATATCAAGAAACATTTTGGAATCTAGCGATGTAGATGTTAAATAATAATCAACAATTCATGTGGTTTTAGAATTAAGCCGCTACGAATCAAAAGTAAGATAATACTTTTGAAGAGACTTTTTGTCTGGTCAACAACAAGCACCATCAGACAGTGGAAGAGAACAAGATCGTCAGGGTAAAAATAAAGATGCATTAAAAGAAAAAAAATGAAGAGATGAAGTATCAAGGTCAATTTTTCAAGGATTCATTCTTTGTGATTTACTATGACAGGACTGCTTAGGAGATAACAGAATATGTGTGATTAGATGTGATCAAACAATCTTTTTTCAAATGCTTCTCCAACTATTGAGGATCATCTAGGCATGGTAGAGAAAGTTGCAAATTTATCGAACTTCATGACAAAGAAATGGAAGAATTTGTGGAAGAGAGGGAGAATAAATTCATAAGAACTCATATGATCATAGTGTTCCTCTCTTCCAAAAACTTTTCCATTTCCTTGTCTTGAAGTCTGACAAATTTTCCAACTTTTTGTGCCTTTACTCGGTGATCCTCAATAGTTGAGGGATCATTTGCAAATGATTATTTGATCACCTCATGTTGCTCATGTTGTATTTTTTCCTTTTCAACACTCCTATCATTGTACATCACTATGAGCTAATCTTTGAAAGTATGCTCTTAATACTCTATCTCTTTCTTGTTCTTCTCATAGTGAATCTTTGTTTTCAACCTAACAATCTTGTTCTCTTCCACTGTCTCACAGTGCGTTCCACTCTCTATCTAAGAGTCTTTTCAAGAGTATTATCTTTCTTTTGATTACGAATGTTTTTTTCTTTAATCACATGAGATGTTGATTATCTTCTAAGATCTGCATCGCTAGATTCCAAAGAGTTTCTTTATATGACCTCATCTAAAACTTCAATCTTGATTTATTACACAAATGCTTGGTTAGGTTGTCCATGTCTCTTGTTTCTAAAATGTAACAATAAATCTTACATTTTACAAGAATAAAAGTGAATGTGATTGTGTTTCCCACAAAACTATATCAGTTAATTTATTAGAAAATTGCTCACGAAGAAGCAAAGCCTCCATATATCCCATGATAGTTGCCTCAATAACCAATACACTAATGCCAAGATGGTTTAATGGACCATATGAATGTCAAACATCCTTTAAAGCAACTTAAGAGCTAAAATAGTCATGCAACTCCTTATTTACCATCCATACCACTTGTCATTATCATTTTTGTCAAGCGTCGATTTCATGATGATCACCATAAGGTGCCCATACTACATTATTTTCTTAGCATTTGATGCTATGCTATCTTCCAAACTTCTAGTATACCTCAAGGTGAGGTGTATGGAAGATGGCATACATCTAATTCAAAGATAAGTAAATAGTGTGACCCCCAATGGTGATTATTATGAACACGACTCTTGAGAATGATGATAATGACAAGTGGATCATTGGATGAGATATCATGAGTTGCATAAAAATTTCAAGGATTTTGACATTCAAAATGACTTTGACCCCATCGTGGTATCAGCGTATTGGTTTTTGTGGATAGATGGAGGCTCTACTTTCCATTGAGTAGTTTTCTAAGAAAGGAAGAGATAGAATTATGTGGGAGTATAATCCTATTCGCTTTTACACTGGGGAAACATAAGTTTTATGGTTACATGGCAGAAATAAGATGCATAGAAAACTTTGAAAAACTTTCACATGAGAAATTAAGGTTTCAGATGTCAAAGAATAATACACAAGTTATGTGGTTTTAGAACTAAGTTGTTAAGAATTAAAAGAAAGCTAATACTCTTGAAGAGACTTTTTGTCTGGTGAGTGAAAAGTAACATTAGATAGTGTAAGAGAACAAGATCACCAGGGTAAAAAAAAGATGCATTATAAGAAACACAAGGAAGAGATGAAGTATCAAGGGTAATTTTTCAAGGATTAGTTCTTAATGATTTACTATGACATGACTGCTTGTGATATAATAGAAAATGAGCAATTGGATTTGATCAAACAATCTTTTGCAAGTGCTTCCTCAACTATCAAACTTCAGGACAAAGAAATTGAAGAGTTTGTGGAAGACAGTGTGCTTTTTACCTAACAATTGTGTTCTCTTCCAACAGTACGTTCCACTCTTTATACAAAGAGTATCTTCACGAGCTAGCTTTCTTTCAATTCCTAATGTCTTGCTCTTGAATCACATGAGATGTTGATTATATTCTAAGATCTACATTTCCAGAATCTAAAGAGTATCTTTATACGACCTCTCATGAACTTCAAACTTGATTTCTCATGTGAGTGCTTGTTGAAGTTGTCCATGTCCCTTGTTTCTGACACGTAACAATAAAGCTTACATTTATCCAAGATAAAAGTGAAAGATATTGTGTTCCCACACAACTCTATAAGTTCATTTATAAGAAAACTGCTCAGAGAAAAGCAAAACCTCCATATACCCATGATAGTGACCTCAATAACCAATACACTAATTACAAGATGGCGTGATGGATCATATGAATGTCAAACATCCTAGAAGGCAACATAAGACATGAAATAGTCATGAAAATCCTGATTTCCCATCCATACCACTGATCATTATCATTTTTGTCAAGCATCGAGTTCATGATAATCACCATCAGGGGCCACACTACTTTCTAATCTTAGAATTTGATGTCAAGCTATCTTCCAAAATTCTATTATACCTCTAAGTGAGGTGTATGGAAGATGGGATGACATCAAATTCAAAGATAAGAAAATAGTGTGGCCCCCAATAGTGATTATTATGTACACGACTCTTGAAAAATATGATAATGGAAAGTGGATTGGATGGGATATCACAAGTTGCATTACGTTTTTAGTTCTTATACTTATTTCAAGGATTTTTGACATTAAAAATGACCATGACTCCATCGTGGCATCAGGGTATAGGTTTTTAGGCCACTGTTGTGGGATACATGGAGGCTCTGCTTCTTATTGAGAAGTTTTCTAAAAAAAGGAAAAGATAGAGATATGTGGGAATATTATCACATTCACTTTTATCCGGGGGAAACGTCAGTTTTATGGTTAGATAACAGAAAAAAGAGACAGAAAACTTCAACTAGCATTCACATGATAAATCAGGGTTGAAGTTTGAGATGAAGCCATATAAAGAAATTGTTTGGAATGCAGCGATGTAGATGTCAAAGAATAATCAATAACTCATGTGGTTTTAGAACTAAGCCGCTAAGAATCACAAGAAGGATAATACTTTTGAAGAGACTTTTTGTCTGGTGAACGAAAAGCACCATCAGACAACGACAAAGAACAAGATTGTCACGGTAAAAATAAAGATGCATCATAAGCAAAAACAAAGAAGAGAGGAAGTATCAAGGACAATTTGTCAAAGATTAGTTCTTAATGATTCAATATGACATGACTGATTAGGAGATAATAGAATAGGAGCAAATTTATGTGATCAAACAATCTTTTGCAAATTCATTTTCAACTATTGAGGATCATCAAGTTAGGGTGGATAAAGTTATAAATTTATCAAACTTATAACTTTGTCCATCGAGACAAAGAAATGGAAGTGTTTGTGGAAGAGAGGGAGAATAAATTTGTAAGACCTCATATGATCCTTAACAATGAAAGTCTACCTCTCTTCCAAAAACTCTTCCATTTCCTTGTCTTGATGTTTGATAAATTTTGCAACTTTCTTAGCCTTGACTCGATAATCCTTACCAATTGAAGAAGAATTTGCAAAAGATTATTTGTTCACCTCGTGTTGCTCCTATTATATTTTGTCCTCCTCAACACTCCTATCATTGTAAATCATTTTGAAATGAAAATGCTCTTGATACTCCATTTCTTTCTTATTCTTCTCATGGTGAATCTTTGTTCTTTTGATTCTTAATGTATTGTTTTAGAATCACATGAGATGTTGATTATCTTATAAGATCTGCATTCCTAGATTCTAAAGAGTTTCTTTATATGACCTCATCTCCAACTTCTACCTTAATTTCTCATGTGAATGCTTGTTGAAGTTGTCCATGACTCTTGTTTCTGAAATATAACAATAAAGCTTACGTTTCCCTAGGATAAAAGTTAATGGGATTATTTTTCCACACAACTCTATCAATTCATTTATTAGAAAACTGCTCACGGAGAAGTAAAGCCTCCATATATCCCTTGATAGTGGACTCAATAACCAATATACTAATGTTATGATGGAGTGGTAGACTATATGAATGTCAACCATCCTTGAAAGCAACATAAGAGCCAAAATAGTCGTGCAACTCTTGATTTCTCATCCATACCACTAGTCATTATCATTTTTATCAAGCGTCGAGTTCATGACAATCACCATTGAGGGTCACACTACTTTCTAATCTTAGAATTCGATGTCATGCTATCTTCTGAACTTCTATTATACCACTAGGTGAGGTTTATGAAAGATGGAATGGCATCAAATTCAAAGATAAGAAAATAGTGTGGCCCCCAATATTGATTATTATGAACACGACTATTGAGAAAGATGATAATGACAAATGGATTGGATGGGATATCTGGAGTTGGATCAAATTTTCAATTCTTATACTGCTTTCAAGGATTTTGTCATTCAAAATGACCATGAAGTTATCGTTGCATCTGGATATTGGTTTTTGAGGCCAGTGTCGTGGGATACATGGAGACTCTACTTCTTATTGAGTAGTTTTCTAAATTAGAAAGAGATAAAGATATATGGGAATATTATCACATTTGCTTTTATCCTGGGGGAAATGTAAGTTTTATGATTACATGAAAGAAATAAGAGACATGGAAAACTACAACAAGCATTTACATGAGAAATCATGGTTGAAGTTTGAGATAAAGTCATATAAATAAACTATTTGGAATCCACCGATGCAGATGTCAAAGAATAATCAACAACTCATGTGGTTTTAGAATTAAGCTGCTAAGAATCAAAAGAAAGATAATACTTTTGAAGAGACTTTTTATCTGGTGAACAAAAAGCACAATCAGACAGTGGAAGAGAACAAGATTGTCAGGGTAAAAATAAAGATGCATTATAAGGAAAACAAGGAAGAAAAGAAGTATTAAGGGCAATTTTTCAAGGACTAGCTCTTAATAATTTATTATTATAGGACTTCTTAGGAGATAATAGAGTAGGAGAAATTGACTGTGATCAAATAATCTTTTGCAAATGCTTCTTCAACTATTGAGGATCATCAAGTCAGGCAGAGAAAGTTGTAAATTTATCGAACTTCAGGACAAAGAAATGGACGATTTTGTGGAAGAGAGGGAGAATAAATTCATAATAGCTCATATGATCATAGTCTCCCTCTCTTCTGAAAACTTTTTTATTTGCAACTTTCTCATCCTTGACTCATCTATCCTTAACAATTGAGGAAGAATTGGCAAAAGATTATTTGATCACCTCATGTTGCTCCTGTTGTACTCATCAACACTCTTACCATTGTAAATCATTTTGAACTGATCCTTGAAAAAATGTTCATGATACTCCATTTCTTTCTTGTTCTTCTCATAATGAATCTTTTTTTCAACCTAACAATATTTTTATCTTTCACTGTCTGACTGTGTGTTCCACTCTTTATACAAAGAGTCTTCTCAAGAGTATTGTCTTTATTTTGATTCTTACTATCTTGTTCTTGAATCACATGAGATGTTGATTCTCTTCTAAGATCTGCATTGCTAGATTTTAAAGAGTTTCTTTATACAACCTCATTTCCAACTTCAACCTTGATTTCTCATGTGAATGCTTGTTGAAGTTGTCCATGTTTCTTGTTTCTGAAATATAACAATAAAGCTTACGTTTACCCAGAATAAAAGTGAATGGAATTGTGTTCCCACACAACTTTATCAGTTTATTTATTAGAAAACTGCTCACAGAAAAGCAACGCCTCCATATATCCATGCATAGTGGACTCAATAACCAATAAGCTAATGTTAAGATGGTGTGGTAGACCATATGAATGACAAACATCCTTGAAAGCAACATAAGAGATGAAATAGTCATGCAACTCCTGATTTCCCATCCATTCCACTAGTCATTATCATTTTTGTAAAGCGTCAAGTTCATGACAATCACCATCGAGAGCCATACTACTTTCTAATCTTAGAATTTAATGTCATGTTATGTTCTGAACTTCTATTTTACCTCTAGGTGAGGTGTATGAAAGATGGGATGACATCGAATTCAAAGATAAGGAAATAGTGTGGCTCCCAATGGTGATTATTATGAAAATGACTCTTGAGAAAGATGATAATGACAAGTGGATTGGATGGGATATTAGGAGTTGCATGACAATTTCAGTTTTTATGCTCCTTTCAAGGATCTTCGACATTCAAAATGACCACATCACCATAGTGGCATCAATGTATTGGTTTTTGAGGCCACTGTCGTGGGATACATGGAGGCTCTACTTCTCATTGAGTAGTTTTCTAAGAAAGAAATAGATAAAGATATGTGGATATAATCCCATTCGCTTTTATCCTGGGGAAACGTAGGTTTTATGGTTACATTGAAGAAATAAGAGACATGAAAAAATTCAACAAGCAATTTACATGAGAATCAAGGTTGAAGTTTTATATATTGTTTGTAATCCAGCGATGAAGATGTCAAATAATAATCAACAACCCCTGTGGTTTTCAAACTAAGCCGCTAAGAATCAATAGAAAGCTAATACTTCTTGAAGAGACTTTTTTTCAAGTGAGAGAAAAGAACCATTAGACATTGGAAGAGAACTTGATCGTCAGGTAAAAATAAAGATGCACCGTAAGAAAAACAAGGAAGAGATGAAGTATCAACAACAACTTTTCAAGGATTAGAACCAAATGATTTACTATGACAGGATTGCTTAGGAGATAATTGAACAGGAGCAATGGTATGTGATCAAACAATCTCTTGTGAATGCTTCCTCAACTATTTAGGATCATCGAGTTAGGGCAAAGAGAGTTACAAATTTATCAAACTCCTTCACAAAAAAACAGAAGAGTTCGTGTTTGAGAGGGAGAATATGATCATAAGAGCTCATGAAGATAGAAGACACAAACACTAAAAGGGGTGATTGCATATAAGAAGAAATTTGACGTCGATTTGGCGATGCTAATGGAGATGTGCATTGCAAAGTAATCTAAGGAGTTCAAGAGATGTGAATGACACATTCTTGTAGCTTTATTTTTATAGGTGACCTTGTTTATTATTGAATGACTTTTACTTTATATATATTCTAGCGATCTTTTCTCTGGTTAACAGGTCATTTGAATGACCCATGTGATTGCATTTTAGTTAAAATACTAATTTAAGAATGTATGTGGTTTTGATAGCTTCCTAATCATATGATTAAACTACTACATTAAATATGAAAGATTGATGTGAAGCAAATAAGGACTTACTGAGTAGTGAGATTTCAATTCCTTTGATATATACGACATTAGCATAGATTATGTAGTTGAAGTCAAACAAACTCATAAACCAAATCATAATCTTTAAGGAATAATATCCTTAAGGGACAAATGTCTTAAATCAAGAATTTCAAAGGTGTTACAGAAAGCCCTAATGAATAATATCTAATTAATGATGAAAGAAAACACTTAAGACATACTTATTTCTCATCTATATATATAAAGTTAAATAAACAAAAAGTGATGTGACACCTCTCTTTAGCCATTGATCATATTTATTTATTTTCTCATTTAAAGCAGTTTTTACTATATTACTATCATTTATTTATTCATTTATTATTATTATTATTATTATTATTATTATTATTATTATTAATTCATGCCATATCTGAAGAGGTTGTTCATCAAATAATTTCATACTAATCTCCACAAAGAATGCTCCCAACTTTTTCGATGATGTAAGTATGAGGGGATCTGCAAAAAGAACAAAAAAGGATGATATACCTATAAGAATTTCTGTTAATGACATGAATTAATGTATGGATCAAATAAAGAATGAAAAACTACACTGGAGAAAAAGAAGAAGGAAAAAATGATTCGTTTATAAGAGAAGCATAAAAATCAAATTCAAAGTTGATTGATGAGGGAGACATTGGAGTGAGGTGAAATGAAAGGGATTAAGGTTTTAAATAATTATAAAGTTGGTGGACATATCTTGATCATTGATCACATTTTTAACTACTTGTTCTACTCGTTATTGAGCATGTGTTAATATAATTTAGTAAATATATATTTAATTAAAAAATAAATCATCATTTATAAATTATGTAATATAGAAATTTTGTAAAAGACGAGTAATATAAAGAATGATATTTTTTTTTCTGAAAAATAATTAATAAGAAAATAGTTATTCCTAACTGTAGGTTTAAATTCTTTTTCCCATAAAAATACAGCCAATGCACTCCATATAATTTATTATGTTTATAGAAAAGACAGAGCAACAACTAAGTAGGAAATCAACTCATTCTATATAATTTAATTATTAATAAAAAAAAGACAAAGACTCAATTAAGTAGGAAATTATAACTAATGTCCATAAATATAACTCCTAGTAGTTAACACTATTCCATTTTGCTTATTCTTAATCATTGATGTACAATCATTCGTAAAATTGAAATCAATTAATTTTATATAATTTAATTATCTTAGTAATGTATAGAAAAATATTTTATCAAAAATTATGTTTGATTTTCTAGTATACAATAGAATGTAACATTCATTTTAATCAAATAGTGATTCTATAAAGTTATCACCAAACTATAATTATGCATTCTAATAAATAATATATAATATACTTATATATATAAATCATCTCAATATCTTTTATTATTATTACTATTAACTTAATCTCAGAATCTAGAAATACTTTGAAATAATACTTAACAATACCATTTAAGATTTACATAATTTAAATAATATTTTCTAGTGACAAAAGTTGTAGCAGTGAGAGTAACAACAATCCTTACTACGGGTGGTCATGGAGACAGGTTTACGCATTCTCAAAAAAATCATAGATAGAATTTGGGAGGTGCCTTGAATAATTAGTATGAATATAAACAGGGTAGTGCAGGTGAAGCACACTCTCAAAGAAGGAAATTAATTTGCTGATTTTTTTTTATCAACTTTATTTTTTATTTTGTAGGTACAAAATTCTATAATTTAACTCAATACAAGATGTTTCATCACAATAAAGAACAATAGTAAAATTGAAAAAGAAAAACAATGATGAATCTAAGAATAGGGAAGTGCCAAAATAAGTATTTCACTACACAAAGAGATAATCAAACATATGATTCAACACAATCACAAGTGGATACAAAATTACAATTATTCTAGGAGGAAAAATAGAATAAAAGAAAAATCAACAATAGATTACATAGGCAAAAAGAAGTTTAAAAAGGTTTTAATCTACAGATCAAAATAATCTCGATGAAGTTGAGGACGTACCTGCTAGATCTGGATCTAGTTGTTTTGGTATCTGCTCTTCGAGGCTCACTTTGCTAAGAAAAAGGAGATAACAGTAAAATTCGTCATTTCTTGTCTGTAGCTACAAGAAATAAAGAGAATGAGGGTCTTACCTCAGATTATTGGTCTAGATTTAACGACATGGAGTCGAAGAAGTCTTCATGGAGATTGATTTCATGACATTTGTGAGATTTAAAGACGTTTATCTGAAATTTACTAGATCTCTATATTTTCTTATCTCAAGAACTTCTCCTTGAGGCAAGATCCACATGAATTTTGAGTTGATTCTACTCCTAGAGCTTCGATGAAAAAGATGAATCAATCAGGTTCTCTAGATAATTCTAGGTTCTCTTCATTTTCTTGTCTTAGCTGATTTTTATTTTTTTAGTAGAATTTAGTTGTTTTGTTTTTATTACCTTTTTTTTTTATTTGGGTTGGGCCTGAGTCACTGTTGGGCCCAAGTTTTGTATATACTTATTTTTTATTTTAATAAATGGCTATATATGTCCTGATTTTAATTAGAAAAATATTTATAAGTTTTTTAAAAACTATGTGATCTAAGACGTATTTATATGTCAAAAAGCCAAATTAAACTCATATGAGAGCTAAGTTCTTGGTGCACACATGTGAAATTTCTTTGTGAGTGTGAGAATTGTTGGGATGAGGTCCTTAAATTATATTCAATCTTTTGAATTGAGTGTGTGGACTATCTCCCCTTGTGAGGTCACTTGTTTGGTGAAGGATAGGGATGAATAAATAATGTTGCATGAAGCCTTGTGTTTGAGATACTAAAATTGTCGAGTCCATGCTTGAGGTCATGAGGTGGCTATGTATGAAGTGCTAAAGGCCCTGCGAGTTTGTAGCCAAAGTACAAATGCTATTCATTTTGAGTTTAGGTCTAGGGTATATAGGTGGAAATTGTTCGGGGACAAACAAAGCTCTAAGTGTGGGGTGGTGATTTGCCGCGTATTTATATGCCAAAAAGTCAAATTAAACCCATATGAGAGCTAAGTTTGAGAGCAAAACTCCATACTAATTGTAGTTTTTGAGCCATGGGTATGCATATCGAGTAACCAATGTGATTAGTATTTGTAGGTAAGATGGTACGAAAAAGAGGCACAAAAGTAGTTAAATTTGAAGTGGACATAGATCGGACAACAAGAGAAGAATCGCAAAGGAATGCAAGGATGATGTTCAGGGAATTACCTAGCTTCGTATCCTCTTTGCATCGTGTAGAGGGAATTTATTATTTGGCTCCTGATGTTGACGAGACAGAAGACTATATATCCTCTCTGTGTCTTAGAAAGGAGAATTCTAGGAAGATATGCAGGTCTGTATCGACTCTGTGTCGCGGACCTGCAAGCTAACCTTTTACTGATTTTTTCCAACTATAAATAGACTTGGATTTTATTATTTATATTACTCTTTTTCTAATTATTGGAGAGCGATGACTTGGAAAAACACTTAATCCAATTTTAGGGTTTATTCCTACTCTTTTTCATCTATTGATTTCTCTTATGATCAGATTGAGCAATGAGTAGCTAATCCCTTTTATTCTAGGGCTGAGGCAACAAATGAATGTGTAGTGTTGAATCTATGGATCAAAATTGGTTGTCACCATAAATTGCTCTTTTGTTCTTGAATTCCCTATGTTAATGCTTGATCAGCATTAATATACATTTATTGTCTAACTTAAACTCGAGAGAGGAATAGAAAGATAGAACGTGAGACAAAATAGGCATTAACTTCTGTCGAAACTATGGTTGATTTGTATCTAGGATATATAAGGATATACCTAGAGACCTTGCTTGGTTACGACATGAGAAGAAATATTAGTGCTTCGTAGTTGGTTCGGTCTATACCCGCTCAACGATGTAGTTAAATTGTCAAATGTGGTATGTGATTAGAGGTCGGGAGACCATGATCATACATTTAACCCTGTAAAGAAGTTAGTAGATAATCAATTGATGTTCATAGAAGATGATACTATGCATGAATTCTAAGTAGGCTGCAACTCTGGAATTTCCTAAGTCATTGCTTAAACTCCACTTGAAATCGAATCATAGTTAGGTAGCTTTCTTTTACGAAATTGTTAATTTAGAAATAATCATCAAACTCTCTGGACACACTTGTTTTAAATTGTAGTTATTAGCGAAATCGAATATTAACTGAAGGGTTCAACATCCGGCTCTTAAAAGAGTTGTTTTATTACTTGCATGACCATGTACACTTGTGTGTGCGTTTAAATGCAACACTATGCAATTACACAAACATTCCTACCATATTTACTAATTCTCCCTATAGTTTGAAATAATTATATTTGATATCATTAATTAATAATTCTTACCAAATTTTAAGTCAAATACACCTAGATATATGTATCTAAATGTATCTAGAATGATTCACATTCATATGTGATACCAAATATATAAGTCAGTAGCGAACGAGATTTGAGAGAGGCAAGCAATATTTATCTATGTATCTTAGATACCCGAAAATCACACTAGATACATGTATCTGATGTGATAAGCATGTAACTAAGATACCATATAAATATGAGACTGACAAGCGAGATGAGAGAGAGGTGAGGGAGGCGAACGATATTTGTCTATGTATCCCAAATACATGTGAAGCCACTTGGATATAGTGTATCTACAACAAATTACACATAATTTTGACATCATGTATTTTGAGATACATGTATTTGGACGTATCTTGACACACCAAAATCTAGTAAGATTCTTAATATTGTAAACTTGTGTGTATCTAAGTAATTAATTAGCTTCTAAACTAGTGAGTTTTCTATTAGTTATCCATAAGTTTTTAAAGATTTTGGTCTTATTGATATGTGATCACACGCAAAACGCATACACTAAATTAGTATATATCTATACTACATTAAAAGTATGAAGATTCTTAGAAATATTTATTAAAATTTTTGCCCTTCATTAAAAGACTCTAAAAAATGGAAAGAAAATGTCTAAAAAATGGCCTAGTGGTTTGGGCTTGGGATTTCCATGTTGGAGGTCTCAAGTTTGAAACTCCTTGTCAGCGAAAGCAAAGGGTTTGCCTTTTGGGTCGAGCTCGTCACACCGGGCTTGTCTACTGCATTAACATCTTAAAAGAAAATATAATTAAGTAGAAACTCTGGTGCTTTATTGTTAGTGCAGACCAGGTCCCTTTGCACGACAGTTTGTCAAATCATCACTCCATTGGCTTTTTGTTATAGTGATTACTCAAAAGTCAAAACTTGATTAAAGTTTTGTTACAACACTGCCAAATTGGCTCGTGTGGACTCCACCACCACTCCATTGATCTTTCTTCTTCATAGTTCAACATTGCTCTATATATTAATATACTCTTTTTTATCTCTAAACCAAACTACAATGGCTTCAGTAATTGAGCAATGCCAGGTTGCGCCCCCTCCCAGCGGTGCAGCTGAGCTGACACTCCGTCTTACCTATTATGATCATACCTGGTTAGGTTTTGGACGTAACCGACGCATATTATTCTACAACCTCCCTATTTCCAAACCCGATTTCGTCCAAACCATTATTCCTTCTCTTAAACATTCACTCTCCCTCGCTCTCAAACACTATACAATCTTAGCTGGAAACCTTGTTTGTCCACTTATAAACTCAAGTGGTTATCCTGAGTTGCGCTACAAGACTGGAGATTCTGTATCTGTTACCTTTTCTGAGACGACTGCTATGGATTTCAATTATCTCATTGGTAACCATCCCCGATATGCTAAGGATTTTTATCCCTTTATTCCTCAATTAGCGGAACCTAAGGATGCACCAGGGGTCCAAATTGCCCCTGTTTTAGCCATTAAAGTGACACTTTTTCCTAATTTTGGCATATCCATTGGTTTCAGTAACCATCACGCCGCCTGTGATGGAAATACTATAGTAAGATTCACTAGAGCATGGGCTTTGCTAAACAAATTCTGCGGAGATGAGCAATTCTTAGAAAATGATCAGCTCATTCCATTTTACGATAGGTCCATAATAAAAGACCCTCATGAACAAGGGATGTTTATATGGGATGTAATGAAGACATTTAAGGTGGAGATGCGTGACATAATTGTGATTCCTGATATTGATAAAGTTCGATGTACATTTATTATAGGACATAATGAAATCACTAAGCTCAAGAATTTAATATTGTCAAGACGACCAAGCCTAGCTCATGTGACATCTTTCACAATAACATGTGCTTATGTATGGACTTGCTTGGTAAAATCAGAGGTCACCGCAATCGAGATAATAGATGAGAATGTAATGGAGTTTTTTGTATGTGCAGCAGATTGCAGAGCGCGAATCAATCCACCACTTCCTCCATCTTATTTTGGGAATTGCGTAATGGGGTATGTTACACAAATAAAGCACACTGACTTAATTGGAAAGGAAGGATTTACAATCGCGGTGGAATTAATTGGAGAAGTCATTCAAAAAAGGACGAAAGACGAGGAATGGATCCTCAGTGGTAACTGGTTTAAAGAATTTAGCACGATAGATACAAAACGATTGTTTTCAGTTACTGGATCTCCGAAGTTTGATTTATATTCTGCCGATTTTGGTTGGGGAAAGGCTGAGAAGATAGAGTCTGTTTCTATTGACAATGGTGGATCAATGTCCCTCAGTAAGTCTAAGGATTCGAATGGAGATTTAGAGGTTGGCTTGTCTTTGTCCAAAGCTCAAATGAATGCATTTGCTGCTATATTCACTCATGGTTTAAGCTTGTTGTAGGCAGGGGCGGAGCTAGGTGGGGGTTCATGGGTTCGGATGAACCCAATGCTTTTTCATAAATCATGTATTTGTACTAGAAAATTCAATATATATATCAACAAAGGGTAAGCAAGGGGTCGTGAAAATATTTTCCACACTAGAGTTGTGGATTGAATTCACTATCAACAAAAAGTATATAACCCCCCATAAGTGATAAATGCTAAGATTAAATATAGAAAAAATAATTGTCTTTTATTGATATGTTAAAAGTGAAAAATAAAATATATGATACTTTTTTTAATTTGCGTTAGAAAGAGTGACATATTTTAAAATTTAATAATAATCTAACTTTAAAATGTTAACTTTATTCTTAATTAAATGATTTATAGTCACAAACTTATTTTAGTCCATAAATTTCGAAAATATTTTTTTTAAAAAAGTTTGATATCAAGTCGAATAACATCACATAAATTAAAATGGAGAGAATACTGATTTAGAATCGACCAAAAACTAACGCACTAATGGAGCAAAATTGACCGATGTGATACCACTAATTTCAAAAGCAAAATAGTCCCTTCTGTTCAATTTTTGTTTAATAATTCTCTCACTTTATTTACCTTATAAATAAAGTTATTTGTAGTGTTCTGTAAAGAAACTCATTGTGTTTTTGGGTTGGTGACCATACAAATATACAAAATCATAACTATTTCAATAATTGCACTATTTTTCCCTTCATTTTTGAGGGAATTATTTGAGGTGTTTATATACTATTTTCTTCGTTTTAATTTGTTTGTTGTACTTTCTTTTAGTCCTTATAAAAAAAAATTATCTCTTTTATTTTTTGATAACTTTTAAATTCTAACTTTTCACATAACATGTTTAATATTATAAGATTAAATAGTATTTTGATACATTCAACACATCTTTAGTTTAACACCACAAATTTCAAAGTCATGTTTCCTTTCGAAAGTTATTTTGATTAATTTTGAAATTAAATTAAGAATAGATCAAGTTAATATTTTAAAATTTCACTGTATGAAACAAACTAGTACTAACTATTCGACTTAAGGAACCTGGTTCCTTAAGAATGACCAAAACAGTAAAATAGAAAACATGAGATTCACTGTGGTAAACCTTCTTGCTCAATAAGAACTGTTTGGAAGGACTGTTTTGGGTCGCCAAGAAATAGGTTTTTAGTTATCATTGGAATTTTATGGAAGCTTGGTAGGTTTTTAAATTTTGAGTAAAAAAATTAAAATAAAATCGGATAAATCATAGTTCGAAATATATTTATCCTTTTTTCTTTTTAGATATAGTGGCTAATATATTTGTCCTTTTTCCTTTTTAGATATAGTGGCTAATATATGTCCTTTTTCCTTTTTAGATATAGTGGCTAATATATTTGTCCTTTTTCCTTTTTAGATATAGTGGCTAATATATTTGTCCTTTTTCCTTTTTAGATATAGTGGCTAATACATTTGTCCTTTGTCCTTTTTAGATATAGTGGCTAATACATTTGTCCTTTTTCCTTTTTAGATATAGTGACTAATATTTTTGTCTTTTTTCCTTTTTAGATATATTGTCTCATATATTTGTCCTTTTTCCTTTTTAGATATAGTGTCTAATATATTTATCTTTTTTCCTTTTTAGATATAGTGGCTAATATATTTATCCTTTTTCCTTTTTAGATATGTGGCTAATATTTGACAATAGGTGTTCAAAAGTGGATATTTACTTAATTAGCCTAAATATATGATGACGGCTTTTTAGTATAAAAGTGAAACCCTTAAAGGGGACATATCATTCATCACATCGAAACAAAGCAATATGGCAAAAAGAGTTGGTGGAGAAGATACAATATCAGAATTGTCTGTGCATATTATTCATCACATCTTATGCCACACTAACCTCGACGTCAAAGAGGCGGCGATAAGTTGTATGTTGTCCAAGAGATGGTACTATTGCTGGACTTCAAGACCTAATTTGATATTCGATCAATTTCAAGGCAACAAATATATGCTCCTTGAAAACTATGTGAAGTTGGTTGATCAATCCCTACAATCCCATATCGAAAAAAACTTATATCTTGAACAATTCATCCTTACATATTGTGATCCAGAAGTGGATTCTCACCTGGATACTTGGATTGAATTGGCGGTTAAACTCAACGTCACAGAGCTGGGGATTCACCCTTCCATTTTAAGACCAAATAGCTTACCTCATGTTATTTATGATGCTAAAAAGCTGAAAACATTGTCGTTAAGCACGTGCAAGTTTGAATTTGATATTAGCACCACTCACATAAGATTTTGTTGTCTTGAGGCTCTTTCTTTGTCTCATGTCCATATTTTAGATGCCCAACTACAAAGAGTTATCGAAAGATGCCCATCTATCAGAACTCTAAGTCTACAGTGTTGTGAGGGTATAAGCAAATGTCACATTTTTGGCTTAGTACATCTCGAGTATTTGACTGCAAGTTATTGCAAACTCCATAGTGTGATAGTCCAAGCTCCATATCTTCGATGCTTTATATATAAACAATATGCTCAAATGAATGCATTTGCTACTATGTTCACTCAGGGTGTCAACCGACAACTATGACCCTTAATTTTGGGTGTGCACAAGTAGGCATTTAAATTTGTATAAAATTGAACAAATTGACACATTCGGTGTACGTGACACCGTACATGGAAATTTTGTGTCATACGTGGCGTCATGCGTGTATTATGCCATGTAGGACACATGTATCTACTTGTTCAATTCTATACAAGTTTAAGTGTCTACTTGTGCTCACTCAAAGTTAGAGGACATAGTTGTCCGTTGAAGCCAAGTTAAGGGTCATGTTTATGTATTATGCCTTAAAAATTTATTATCGCTAAAAACTATTTTGTATTGTATTGTATTGTGTTTAGTATTAGATCTGAGAAAAAGAATGGGAGATAACTAAGTAATGTAATAATAATTTAACTTTAAAATGTTAATTTTATTCTTAATTAAATGCTTTATAGTCACACACTTATTTTAGTCCATAAATTTCGAAAGTCTTTTTTAATTTTTTTTTATGTCAAGTCGAATAACATCACATAAATTAAAACGGAGAGAATCTTGATTTAGAATCGACCAAAAACTAAAGCACTAATGGAGCAAAATTGACCGATGTGATTCCAATAATTTCAAAAGCAAAAATAGTCCCTTCTCTTCAATTTTTGTTTAATAATTCTCATTTTTTTTACCTTTTAAATAAAGTTATTTATTGTGTTCTGTGAAGCAACTCATTGAGTTTTTTGGGTGGGTGGTCATACAAACATACAAAATCATAACTATTTCAATAATTGCACTATTTTTCCCATTCGTTTTTGAGAGAATTATTTGAGGTGCTTATATACTATTTTCTTCGTTTTAATTTGTTTGTTGTACTTTTTTTTAGTCCTTATAAAAAAAATTATCTCTTTTATTTTTTGACAACTTTTAAATTTTAACTTTTCACATGACATGCTTAAGATCATAAGATTAAATGGTATTTTGATACATTCAACACATCTTTAGTTTAACACCACAAAATTCAAGTCTTTTACTTTTTTCAAACTTCATATCAAGTCAAAATCAGACAAACACGTTGAAATGAGGGGAGTATATACTTCATCCGTCACAATTTAAGTGACTCTTTTCTTTTTAATCAGTCTTAATTTTTTTTTTTGTAATAATAACAATTTAATTTAAATTTCTTTATTTTACCTTAATGAGATGATTTATTTATAATCTCATAAATGCCAATAAGTTTACCATCTCAAATTAATAAGTTGTCATGTTTTCCTTTTCAAAAGTTATTTTCATAATAGCTTTGCCTCTTGTGTGTAGGACTCTTTCTTGAGTCTGGAGCCAAAAGGGCAAGTTTTTTCCTTAAAAAAATAATCGGTATATCAAAAAAATATTTAACCAAAAGGACAAAATCGCTACCTAGGAAGCAATATTTTTTAACAATGTGCATGCCGTCATAAAATTCATTCAAAATCGTTGCTGGAGCAGCAATTTTGTAAAAAAAAAGTTAAAATTAATATCGCTGCCAGGGCAGCAATTTATGAAGAAAAATAAAAAAAAAAATCGTAACATTGCTGCCTCAGCAGAGTTTTTCTAAAAAAAAATAAAAAAGATTTGTAAATCGCTGCATCAGCAGCGTTATCCAATTTTTTTAAAAAAACATTAAGGAAAATTGGCAATTTTTAAACATCAAGGAAAATTGCTGCCAAAGAAGCGATAATTTTTAAAAAAAATTAGAAAATTTCTGCCATTGCAGCAAATTCAATTTTTAAATTAAAATGGCTACAAATTTTATTTTATTTTAAAGAAAACGCTGGATAGATTTTAGAGATTTTTTTTTTTTGAAAAAACGCTGCTTCAGCAGCGATTTAAGATTAATTTTTTTTTTTAAGGATAATGCTGCTAAGGCAGCGATTTTACAAAAAAAAAAAAGATTTTTGGCCAAAATCATTGCTGGAGCAGCGATTTTAAATAAAGGTTTTAACGGCATGCACGGCGTTAAAATATATCGCTCCTTCAGTAGAGATTTTGCCGTTTTGGTTAAAAAAATATAAAAAATTTACCGTTTATGTTTCTATGTAGAAAAAACTTGCCCTTTTCGCTTCGGACTCACTCTTTCCTTAGCTGCACCTGGTACTATAACTTACCATGTTGTTTAGTTTCACTTGCATTGCTTAGCTGAACCTGGTTTTCCTATATCATTGTCTATCATAAAAAAAAAAAATCATAGTGAAAACGTATATTCATTCATGTACACAGTCAATTTATCAATTTCCCTCATTTTGATGATAAACTATGAGGAACTATGCAAGTGTATATACATCACATCACCTAACCTCATACTCATAACTGACATAGGTTTTCAAGTGACGTTACTTGTGATTTTTCGGAATATCATAGGTTAGTTTCTAAAATAGTCTAGTGGTAGTATTTAGAATATATAAAGATCTTATAGAAATATTTAGATATTCTAGAGTAGAAGATAAAGTTACTAGAATTTTCTTATAGATCGATATTCTAGATATGGTATTTGTAGAATATAATAGAATAGTCTAGATCTTGTAGTATCTAGAACCATCCATAGATGAGTATAAATGGGGGATGATCATGTATATTTGTATTCAACCCAAAGACAAACCCAAATCTAATAGTCTTCTTCCTTAATCAAGTTTTCCTATCCAAAATCATATCCTTCTCCTTTCAGAGTTTCCTTTTCTTAGTTGAATCTTCCGATTTTAGTTAACGATCTTAGGTTAGTAGAAGGTTTTCTGAATTATACTTTTCTTCTGTTATTCTCTACATAGTATCAGAGTCACAACTATTAATTGGCTTCTGGGTTTCATTTCAAGATTGGGTTGGTGGTAGATTCAACTAGTTTGGGTAGATGGATTTTAGTGGTTGTGTTATTGGCCTTTGACGTGTCCTGTTGATTTGTTACACGTTGCAACCCACATATAACAATTGTTACGACCCTTTTTAAACTAGTTAAAAACGTCTTATAACTTGGCTATTTATTATTTTGAAAACAAAGAAGATAGAGGCACCACTTAATTTTAGAAAAATTAAGAAAACCATTTAAAAATGTAATTTTGAAATAAAACATTTTGATAGACCAAAGTCGGGTAAGGATTCAAGCAATCTTCTAAGGAAGATTTTACACACCTTAAAAAATCTGCTAACAAACAGTTGACCGACAGATTTTAAATGCTTGGCTAATTTTTTACTTGTGAAAACTAAAACTTATTTTAAAAATATTTTTTAACATAACAATTTATCAGTCCAAGAGATGGTACTTTTGTTGGTCTTCTAGACCTAATCTCATATTCCATCAATCACAAAACTATAGTACCAATAGACGTATGAGCCACAAATATTATGTCAAGTTAGTTGATCAATTTCTGTGATTCCTTGATCAAAACTTACATCTTGAACAATTCATCCTTACATATCAGGAAATAGGTCTAGAGCTCATAATGACCTAATAGGCCGTTACATTTTGCTAGAGTTGTTTTTTGTTTTAACTGGGATATATTTGTTCAAACGTGTCAAAAGAGTAGTTGATTGTTAGTAGTTTTTAAATAGGGGAAAAAATGACAAATATGCCTCCGAATTTTGACAAATGGTATGTATATACCCTCCGTTATACTTTAAGGATGTATATACCTTTAGGACCCGTTTGGTAGGCGGTATTAATTTGAATAGTCTTTGGATTAAAATTTAGTCCAACAAAAACATTGTTTGGTTAGTTTCTTTAACTTAATCAATGAATTGGTTATACCTCATATGACTTATGAGGTCTATTTTATCCCTAGAAAAGGGAGGGATAACTAATCAAAGCCTTAACAATCCTTGAATAAGACCTCTAGATGACTAAACTATCCCCCAATCCTTTTTTCTAAATTTCTTTTGTAATTCAGTATCCTTTTTTATTTATATTAGAATGGTTATAAATGTTCTTTTCAATTCTCCAAATCCTTCAATGTAATTTGATGATTTCACAAACTAATATTTTTTTCCATGTTTGATTTGTTATATTGAGTTAATTTATTTTGGACTTTTCTTTAATGTAGTTCGTCGATTGACCACTTGAACTATTTGTTTTGTGTAATAAGATTCAAGTATTTGAACAATTTAAGTATTCTTAAATTTGTTTTAAGTTAAAGGTATATTTCGCCAACAAAAAATTAGAAATACACCGTGCTATCAAGGATCTCTTTAGTGACACATCACACCTCAAAATTAATAATATTTTTTTAATACATATTTTAGTATTTAACTTGACTAGTTAAATGAAATAGAAAATTCTATAAAAATTCAAGGATATAATTGTAAAGAAGATTTTGTCAGAGTTTTATTCTCAAATAATTGAAGTGAGAAAATCGTAAACATGACAGTAAAATTATTCTTCTCCTACCTAGTTAGAAGGCCACAAGAAAATAATATTGTCTGATAATTATCTATCTTGACACATTTATATGAAATATGAATCTCATAATAACCCAAGGATATAATAGGAAAAAAGCTTTCTGTACCAAACGACCCCTTACTATCAATATTTTGGTATGTGTATACCCTTAAAACTAAGGGCTAGACACGTGGCTTTATCTCAATAAATTTATCTGATTTTTTTTACTCAAAAATTAATAAACTCACTCATCTTCCATAAAATTATCCACCCATGACCCAATTATAACCCAAACCCTATTTCTTGATGACCCAAAACAGTCTTCCAATACCACCACCACCGTCGCCATTCTCCCTATTTCCGGTCATATGTATAAGAGCTCTGGAAGAGCTATCAATGTCATTCTTTTGAAGGGAAAAGAGAGGAAAACAAAGCTATCATTACAAGCCCATTTATTAGCAAATGCATCAATTTCAATTGCCCGACTGAATCTGAAAATTAGATGACCAAGAAGACCATTTTAGCAAGAAAATGTAAGTAACTAATAACAAGAGTCCGAAGACAAAAGGGCAAAAAAACTGAGCAAAATTTCTAAAAGGACAATAAAAGTTGAGGATCAAACCAAAAGGGTAACATTTGGATGGAAAGATGAATGCCGTTGAATTGTATGTTGACATGTGGCTTACAACATAAAATAAAATGGCGCACTTTTTTAAAAAAACATTAATATTCATTCTCCATTACTTATTCAATAATTTTGTTGTTGTACTTTCATATTATTTTTTTCTATTTCACTATTTATATGTAAATAAAAATGTAAGTGATGCGGATGCATCAAGTCTAATAGTTATATATATATATATATAATTTGATAATATTGAGGACAAAATATAGGGACATGAAAAAAAACACGCATTTTCAGTGTATCGTTAAGTTCTGTCACGCCCCGAGCCTATACCCTGGACGTGGCTGGCACTCATGAACCATTGCTGGCCCCAAGCGAACCCTTGGACTGGCTTACTTATTCAGCGGAAGACTTAAACATAAGAAATGTAACTCATGCAATAACTTAAGAAATAATAACATAGCCAAAATAGTAACTCAAGTCTTAAACGTATACAACTGAAATGAATAAGACTAAAGAACTATAACTATTTGTCTATGAAGCCTCTAAAACAAAGAGGGATATCAGGACAGGACCCCCCATCATCCTAACAACTGAAAACTAGAAAGCAATGTAAAAAGGAGCCCTCCGGAAAGCAAGGAGGCTCACCAACTGACTCTAAGTGCTCAACCTGATCAACGAGGCGCTAAATGTTGATCCTGATTACCTGTGTCTGCATCATAAGACGATGCAGGCCAACTGGCATTAGTACATTGAATGTACGAGTATGAGAGTTGGAATGCTAACCATAACTTAAGCTTGAAAAGAATCTGAAAGGAACAATTACATAACTCTTGAATAACTTAACTCAATATAAAGCAATAAAACACATGCAATATATAGAAAGATTGTAAAAACAGTGTTCATTAAAGAAAATGCAATAACAAACTCAACTTTACTCATATAATAAAGTAATATAGTTTTTGTGGGAGTTTTTCTAACCGACAACCACCACTATGAGCCTAAGTGGTGATACAATGTCTTGCCCACGCTGCCATAACTGTCATATACTTTGTCGTCATATAGAACGCATTAACTAAGTGGATCCACTAGTCTATGCTAAAAAAGCACTTAAGGAGTCATCTAAAAAGTATGATCCTTTACTACCCATGATGGCTATATAGTTTATGGAGACTTGAGTTAATATGAACTCGCATCACCATATCGGTGCTCAATACTACTCTCAAATTTTACTTAGCTCATATATTTTTAAAACAAAACTTCTTTCTTTGGTTTGAGATAATTACTCAAAACTTAGCTTAAAAACTCTTTTGGAATCGATGTTCCCTTTCTTGCTCAAATGTGAAAACATTTTAAACTCTTTGGGAATACATAGTCCCCATATACTTCTTTGAAGAAATGAACTTCAAATCTTTACTCTTTGCTTAACTTGAAATTTAAGTCTTAAAACAAAGTTAAAACGTTTGAAAGACTTTTGAAAATTTTAATAACTTCTCTTGACTTGCTTCTTAACTTCTAGACTTGACTCTTAACTTTCTTTGAATTGAAGTATGGATTCAAGGTTCATGATCTCATGTTTATGGATGATTTCATGATGTTTAGATGTACCTAAGAGTGTTGGAATCAACTAGAAAACATAGGTACATTGCTAAGGAACTAGTACGAAAAGATGGGGGGAAATGGGGTGAACTGATGTCCTTGGCGCTCTGAGACGCGTGGGGCGCCAGAGCCTAAAATTCAGAGAACCCTGCTTGGGGCTCTGAGAGGGGTGACGCCCCAGAGGCAAAAAAATCAGAGAACTTTTCTTGGGGCAATGAGAGGGGAGACGCCCAGGCCCCTGCCCAGGTGCCTCCGACTTTTCTTCTTCGTTTTTCATCTCTAAACCCTCTAATTTCACTTGGTTCTTTCCCCAAACACTTAGAATCGATTATACCCTCAATATATACTAGATTCAACTCGAAATTACACCCGAAAACATAAATCAAATCTCAAAGAAACTTCAACAACACAACCCACAAGAATTCAAACGACTATCATCAAGAACTCAAAGGATTTACTTTCAAATCTAATATACTTTGCTGCATTGAATCATGTTTCGCGCGTGGGTGAACTAACCCAATGCTATGTGATCTCACATACCTCGTAGGGATCACCCCTTGACGAAATTCACACACAAATCTCCAAGAAATCGACGAATCTTGAACTTTCTTCTCCTTTCTCCCTTTTTCTCTTTTCTCCAAGCCCTAGCGTGACCTTCAACTTTTCTAAACAGACTAAAATCTGATTTTACCCCAATTAAACTCCTAAAAACAAATTAAAACAATTGGGATAGGAAAAGACTAAAATACCCTTCCAAAATCTGGATTGGACTTCCCTTATTTGAACAACCCAACTTCCAATGGGAATATCTCACTCATACAAACTCGGAATCGTGCAAACTCGGCGGCATTGGAAAGATTATTCCAAGATCTTTCCTACGATATCTGTAAACACACCTAACTCTTCCTGAGCTAGGAGTTATGGTCGTTTGAAGTTGACCAAAACTCAACTTAACATACTTAACAAATTTTCCGGATTTTTATATTCTTTCCAAAAATGACTATTTCCAATTCTTAACTTCTTCCTAGTTATTTCAATTTACGAGATGTTACAGGTTCGGTCCGGTGTTGAAGTTTATCGATTTGACTTATTGGTTATCGGTTTGTAGACATGCTAACTCATTAAGAAAAAACCTCAAACCATTAAGAACCGATAACGTGATAACAAAAAAAAAAGCAAAACCATTATCAATTAAATATTGAACCCATTAAATTTAAATCGATCATAAATCATCTCTCATGGCACTTACTTATTTGTAGATATATGTATGCACATATATAGTCTTGCAATTTTATTTTAAACATATAGTTAAAATTTTATATTTAAAAAATAATTCATCACTTTGAAATAATAATAAAGATATAATACATCCTTATATTTTTTCCTCAATATTATCAAATTATATATATAAAAAAAAACTATTAGACTTGATCGCATCAGTTACATTTTATTTGTATATAAATAGTGAAAATTGAAAAAAACCATGAAAACACAACAAAAAAGAAGGAATATTAATGGTTTTTTAAAAATTGCGCCGTTTTTTTTATGTGACTCATGATGTACTGACATGAGCCTTACAACATCCAATTTAACGACATCCATCCTTCCATCCAAATGTTGCCATTTTGGTTTGATCCTCAATTTTTGTTGTCATTTTAGAAATTTTGCTTAATTTTTTTGCCCTTTAGTGTAAAAAAAAAATAGTTGTTGTAATTTAGTTTTTGTATTTGTTAAAAAAAAATATGGGAGCATCTATAATAAATTTTACAAGAAAATTAGTGAAACATAAATAAATTTGACCATCAAAATAATAAATTTAAATTAGTCGTTGAAACAAAAAAGTCAAAAAAAAAATATGTGTAAGGAGGATACATCAAAAAAATAATGAAAAATTAAATTAAAATTAGTTTTTTCACTTCCGATAGAGCAAAAAGGGTATAGCATATATGTGAGTCATTTGTATAACAATAGAAATATATATGAGTCACTTTCATAATGATGGGTATATCAGCTCTAAATACAAAATTTAGGGGTATACAGACCGTTTTCCCATAAATCTATTTCATAAGCAAAATTGAATCACTTATATCTGAAAGAAAGAAAAAATCAGATGGATAAGAACTCAACGTATAATCACAGAAATCCCTGTTCAAATAAGGACAGATGAGGATTTTCAGAATAGCCACAACTGAACTATAGGGAGAATGGCCGGCCGGCGGCGGGATTGTATTGGAAGGACTGTTTTGGGTCGCCAAGAAATAAGGTTTGAGTTATAATTGGAATTTTATGGAAGTTGGGTAGGTTTTTTAATTTTGGGTAAAAAATTAAATAAAAAATCGGGTAAATCATAGTTCGGAATATTTTTGTCTTTTTTCCTTTTTAAATATAGTGGCTAATATTTAACAATAGTTGTTAAAAAGTGGATATTCACTTAGTTCGCCCAAATATATGATGACGGCTTTTTAGTGAGAAAGTGAAACCCTTAAAGAGGATATACGACGGCACCAAGAAATCAAAACGAAGCAAGCAATATGGCAAAAAGAGTTTGTGTTGATGGAGAAGACAGAATATCAGAATTGCCTGTGCATATCAATCATCACATCTTATGCCGCACTGACCTCGACGTCGAAGAGGCGGCGATAAGTTGTATGTTGTCCAAGAGATGGTACTATTGCTGGACTTCAAGACCTAATTTGATATTCAATCAATTTCAAGGCTACAAATATAGGCCCCTTGAAAACTATGTCAAGTTGGTTGATCAAAATCTGCGATCCCATGTCGAAAAAAACTTACATCTTGAACAATTCATCCTTACATATAATGGTCAAGAAGTGGATACTCACGTGGATACTTGGATTGAATTGGCGGTTAAACTCAACGTCACAGAGCTGGGAATTCACCGTTTCGGTTTAACATCATATAACTTACCTGATGTTATTTATGATGCTAAAAAGCTGACAACATTGCAGTTAAGCAGGTGCAATTTTGAATTTGACAAAAGATTTTCTCGTCTTGAGTCTCTTTCTTTGAATCATGTCCATATTTCAGATGCCCAATTACAAAGAGTTATCGACAGATGCCCATCTATCAGGACTCTAAGGTTACAGTGTTGTAAGGGTATAAGCAAATGTCATATTTTTGGCCTAGTACATCTCAAGTATTTCGATGCTAGTTATTGCAAACTCCATAGTGTCATAGTCCAAGCTCCATCTCTTCAATGCTTTAGATATACAGAACCTACTGAACAGGGCA